>BEWF01000028.1:0-20582 GCA_002583695.1 Pleurotus salmoneostramineus
CGAAGAACCTGCGGACACGACGCTACTACGACTAGCCAGCTACGACAAATTCAACCTAGACATCCCTACGATTCCCTTCCTATCTTTGTAGCCAAGCCCAGCAGAATCGCGATGAGAGCCAATCCGCACCGGCCAACTCAAGCAATATGGTCTCCGACTGCCCCTCCACCTTCAGCTTCCCAGTCACCCGCTTTGGTCATCGTCCACGATCCACCTGTGCGCCGCCTGTCTTTTTCAATGTTGGGCGCCTAAGGACGCGCGTACAAGTTCTACTCCGCCACCAGACATCACGTCACGCTCCTCCCTCCTCTTCATACCTCAACGCGTAGCCTGAGGCTGGAAGAAGGATTATCTACCCTCTTCCCATCGCCTCCATTACCCCAGATGACTGAACAATACCATCTTCCGTGTTGATCTGTCCATCAACGTTCACGACGATTCTCCCCGTAACGCAGCTCGTGGCTATGTGTGGGCATGGCCAGCGGACTCGTTGTTGATCACGCTCGTCCTACGGTGGCTGGCTGGGGAATCAGCGTCCAACAGCACCCGACAAGCTCACCTCCTTGCAGCGCCGATGTCCTCGATGACAAGCTTTCTCCGGCGGTTAAACGCGCCATGCACATCTCCCTCCCTTCCGGCAGCCCTCTTTTTGGCAAGATACCATCGTTTCGACTTTCCACCATCTACTACCCCCGCGGATCCTCGCTACCCGTACACCGTCAGCTGGTCAGTAGGCTGTAACCAGTCATCAACCACTCGGAATCGGCGTCGAGCTGTGCCCCTACTGGTTCTGGTCTGTTACGACCGCCTCTCATACGCTCCGTTCCTCCTCTCCTAGTCCCATCGCCAATAGTGGCGTTGCACAAAGAGTCTAAGGTGTACCACCACCTCCCGTATCCCTCCCATCGTCCACGTCAATCCAGAGCACCAAAGGAGCCGTCGGCATCGAAGATCGCTTCTTCCTCCTCGGCAACTTTCGCTGATATCCGTGTATACCCCTCGTTTCGGAGACGATTTCGCTGCGCATGGGCACCGTCTCTTCGGAGGGGATGTATGCTGGTAGGAGGGTGTGGTATGGGTGTGCGTATAGGCTCGAGCGGGATGAGATGCATGACGAAGAAAGCTACGGAGCATGCTTGGGTTTCAAAACATGCTTCCTTCCCCACCTTCGGCTCAACATTGAACCCACTTATTCTACTTCACATCGCCGTCAAGCGTTACCACATCGCACGATACCTCGCTAGAGTCGCGTTTATCCTCCCCTCGTGATGTAGTCACTCCCCCAACGATTTGGACTCGACCTCGAAGTCAACGATCGCATTTACCAGCACACAAACGTCGTCGATTATTGGATCGCTTGGGTTGCTCACGACCACAGGAAGTATCCTCTACTTCACGGTCGACCAATGTGGGATCAAGCTCGTCTTGTGTCAGCACCTTTCGCCCAACGTGTCTTTCGTTTCTCGAAGACGCAGCTGGTTCCTACACGCTCCATTGGTCTTTCCTCGATCCCGCGGCCAGGTTCTTAGCACCAACCTCTGGGACTCGGGGCTATGCTGCTGCTAGACGGCGTTGAAACGTCCTATGATATGATCATGTGTTTGCCCTGAACTTCATGTACTCAGGCCTGTTCTAAATGCTCGGACGCGAACTTTTCTTCCGGTACATACTTGCATTCATTTCTTGGACTCTTACATTACGGACCCATGCTTTACATCACATATGGACCACATGAGTACTACCTCCTCGAAACTTGCAAACTGTACATACCTACCCGTACCTCTATCATTCGGACAACGAACTGCATTCATCGCACCCATACCTTCTTGGACAACGGACAGTTCTATTTATAAGCAATCACCCGAGACCCAGTACGTACCACGCTTCAGCTGCATACTCAAATACGATGGTTAGTGCATATACACATCATATATGCGCTGGTTACGATAGACGATGAGGAGGGTGCTCCCAGTGAATGACACTTGAGCGCTGAGCACTTAAGCTTTCGACGAGAATAACGATGGCAGGGATGACGAAGGGATAGAGTAACAGGTTGCATATGCAATACACAGCTGCGAGGGGGATGTCGAAGCCGTGAAGCTGAAGCCTAAGACAGCATTCCCGTGGCTGGATGATAAACTCGAAGAGCGAGAAGAGAGTAGTGGGAATTGGGAATCGGAGGGATATGGCTTCGTCCAGCAGAGGCGAGAGGTTGGATTCATGGCCAGTGTGGCGTCGATGATGGAAGAGAGTGCAACGAAGGGGGACAGAGGTAGAGCGCAAGGGAAGAGAGGTTGAGACTAGTTCGACTTTGCCACGGAACCGCAGAGGGAAGAGATCCCGTGGAGAGTGGAAAGTCCGAGGAAAACAGGTGTGGGGAAGAAAACGTCATGCGATCTGTTTCGGGCAGTTCAGCCCGTGTCTGGTTCGCGCCTTTTCTCTTCTTCCCGCCAACTAACTCGACCTCTCTCCCATCGCCATCGGCTCTCCTTCTCTATGTGCATCGGTACAACGGTTCAATCTCCCCATTGTTTCGACTCAACACCGCTGCAATCGTGTGTCTCTGCACCCTGCTGACTAACCAATGTTCCTCTCCCTCTCCGTTCTTGCTCGCTTCCGATCTCTGGATATCATATCCCTGCGGTAACGTTCGGTTATTCTTACTTCGTAGTATGTTTGATCTTGATTGATCCCTCCTCCCCATATGGTTCTTGCTCGTCCCTCAAGATATCTCCAGCAGTCCCCATCCCACAGTCCTGATTGAATCCGTCCTCCTTTGTTCTCTGTGCAAGTTCCTTGCTCCAGACATCATCCCACGAATTCTTTGTTGAATGATCACATGTCTCAACCTTTGTTGCTCCAAGGTTCCCTTTCCCTATACGCTCTCGATCGTCCCCCATTCTACGGTCTACGGTCTCCTCGTTACCCCCTTGGGTCAACTCTCCTCTCTCTTCGCATAAAAGCCTAAAGACATCTAATTCACGAAATCAAAACCGAAATCTAAGTCTTGCTTGCGTCTTCTCTTTTCCCTTCGCACACGACGCCGATGTAGACATATGAACTGGTTCACTGATTCTAACTTCATTGATCTCGACTGATCCCTCCCCCGTAGATGCCTCTTCCTTTTCCCCATGAGCTTAAATCTGCGTCTCCAAACTCGTTTCTTCCCTTGCGAAGAACGCGAACAATGGCTCCTGACGCTACAATGATGCTAGCCGTCTTCAATCGTCATGGAATTTGTATTATACATGCAAGGGTCTACCTAACGGCTCCGATAAATCCCTCCTGTTTCGTTTTCGCTCGAACTTTCTAGTCCACACCATGAACGTTTATGACTGGGTCATCGCTATCTTCATTCTCACTTTTATCGAACATCAATGCTGATTCATGCTCCCTCTTCCAGGACCTCCTCAACTTTGAAGACATCCCCGTCACGAATCACAATCGTCAACCCAGGACCGCCTACGACGCGAGAGGCATAACGTCTCTGGTGCTGCCCCTTGTACTTAATCCTACCCTATCATATATGACTGTCCTTCATGCATTGTAGTCGTAGACCGCTCTTTAGGTCTTCCATCTTCCCGCACAACCAAAAACAATACATGTGTACTTCCACACCTCATGAAGGGCCTTTGATATTTCCAATGACTGTCCAGCGGAAACCGGGGCTTTGTTCTCGAAAAGCGGTGTCGTTGCCCTCATAGTATCCGTCGTCAGTCACAGTTGACTTCGATATTAAAGCTCAGGCTCACGCGATGGTTGGCCAATGAGATGCAGCGGGGAAGTCCAAAACAGGCGGCATACAAGGTAATAAATACAGTACAAATCAATCCACAGGGCTGTCATCACCCATGTCCACATCCCAAAGATGGAGCGCACCATCCAAACCACCAGATACGAGCCGCTTCCCATCCGGCGAGAAAGCAAGCGATAAAACCCATTCACCAATATCAAACTCCCATATCTTCTCCCAGGTACTGCATTGCCAAATCCGTATCCTTCCATCCCAGCTCCCCGTCGCAACCACCTGCCCATCATCCTGGAATGCCAGACATCGAATCCGATCATTGTGGGCTTGAAACGTGTGCGTGATCTTTCCCCGATCGGCGCTCCAGATCTTCATGATGCCCCGGCTGTTGCCAGAAATAATCCAATCTCCGGAAGGACTCCACGCAAGTGACATCGCGTACCCAGAATCTTCCAACTTGATCACCGCTTCGTCCGCTAAATTCCAGACTTTGATGGGTTCCACATCAAAGGCCAATCGAGAGCCATCCCTTGAGAAAGCAAGGCACCCAATCACTTGGTCCCCGCCTTTGAACCTCTTGACCACCTTCCATTGATCTCCCTCCCGTCGCCACAGCTTGATCCAGCCGTTCTCATGCCCCATTGCTAGGGTGTGGTTGTCAGTGGAGAAGCATAGAGACAAGATATTACCACTGTGGTTGGGATCCTTGTCGTCAGTATATTTGGTGGTTGAGGGCGGCTGTTGGGTGGTATTGATGATGCTGACTTCCTTCCCATCCGTAACAACAATGTTTTGAGCATTGCGGGAAATTATTGAAGACATCCCTGGAACCTTGGTGATTTCATTGGATGGTTGAGCGGTTCCATCCCAAATGCGAATCAATGTTGTATTGCCAATGAGACGGCGTGAGGTCAGTATGATCTGTGTCGGATCCAGTTGCGAGAAAGCCAATCCCTGTATCAGTTCATTTCTGGTCTCAGTTCCGAGGCAAGCTATGTGAATGTAAATAATGGCAGCCCATGCAACAAATGAAAGTACTCACCAAATGGTTGGATAGCTCTGAAAAAGTCATCTCGGTGAGTTGTGGGAAGAATTGAAGCCCCCCATTTGTATACTTCAGCAGAAGTTGGCCGTAAGTCCGAAGTGATGGGGAGAGGGTGCTGAGTTGAGCTCGCACTGGCAAGTAACCGTATGAGTGTTATCTTTGCCTCTGGTGCTGTCGCAAACAATTGCAGGCGCACAGCAGCACCCAGCACCTGTAACAATGTCTTGGCGACATTCGGCACTTCTAGAAGTGAGGCGCGACGTGTATCTAGAAACATGTTAATGACAATAGATGGCATACTGGTGAATTGACACACCATGGTCCAAGAATGACTGGAGGGTTTGTATATCCACACTGATAGTATTCAAAGCACGTTCTTTGTCTCCCTGTTCAGTTGCTAGAATGTAGCAAGCGTGAGATATGGATGTGAGGATGTGCGACGCGTTCTCGAAAGGGTCTTGCTCGATGATGGGTAAGTTGCCTGACTCCATGGACGAGGAGAACAGCTGCCCCCAGTCGTGTTGAAGTGATGGGTGGAATACGGCCATAGGACGGTACACATCCAATTTAGGCGGTGCCTTGGGACATTGAATTGTCAGTTATGTTGGCCAAATTGACGGTTAAATATTAATTATCCTTACCTCCGAAGGAACGGCGTCGGCGGTGTCATCAGTCTGATCAGTTGGTTCAGGAAAAGCCTAAGGCACCACTGTCAATGTACCGCACAAGCCGTATGACTGCTCTAGTGTACGTACCCCGGGGATAGATAGTCTAATGACAGGCTCATCATCACTGGGTTCGGATTCCATGCCAGCAAATTTAGAGAAGACCGACTGGTGGATGAGCTGCCCGCGTTGGATTACTCGAGGGCGTCCATGATGGGGCCTGATTAATGATTGACGATGGCGATCAGCTTTATCAATCGCTGGAGTGTCCAACCTTACCTCCATGTCAAGCCGTCCTGGGTTTCATAGGAGAGAGAGCCAAAGGGAAGAAACTCTAGAGGCAGCCAAAACAACGTTAACGACTCTTTCGGTTCAACAGGTATCCAGTTCCCCTTGTAGGGCTCGAGGTAGAGACTCCAGAACTGCGCCTCGTATGCCATCCACCGAAGCGAGTCTGTGAAGTAGTTCAAATCCTCATTCTTTGTGTTACCGCCGCCACTGATGATTTATCCAGTGTCAGCTCTTGGAAATAAAAGGGGAAAGGATGTCACTTACATGTCAGAGTGGGTCCCCTTGAACCACACCTCCTTTACATCACCTCCATTTGAGCCTTCAATCGGGCCAAGACCGCCGTTCACATACACGGGTTGGAACTTGGCTCGACGTTCGTCCAACGCCAGTGCATGACGGAAGTGGCAGACATGGCCCATGCCGGACACGATCTCCGGGAAATATTGGCCGCGAAAAAGTCCGATTGAGGACACAGTGTCCCTGGTAGATGTCAGAGCCATTATTCGGGTTATTGACTGTAGTAGGGAGTGTAGGACTGATCACATACCATACTCCGACGAAGTGGACTTTCACATCGTTGTGGCACACAGACCTCTTATACGACCTACAGAGTTTCTCTGTTACACTTTCGAGTACCTGCGGTTGCCATTGACTGTCCTCGGTCAAAGGGGGAGTAGCAGTTGTGGCGCGAGTTTGCCTTTTCAGCGCCATGTACAGCTCATAAGCACTATCAAGTCTGAATGAGGAAAGCAAGAAAGGTTCAGACGAAGTAAGCATACAAAGGGGTCTGATTTTCACTGCCTTTGTGCAGTAGTCCCACCTGTCGTCGCAAACTGATCAGTGTGAGCTTAAAGAGAATGTTATGGACCCACTTTCTCGATCATAGCGGCGATGACGCGAACTTGATACGCTCCTCTCGAGAAGCCTGTACTATTTTCAAACGCGGGCTATCGAATAGGCGTAGAATCATTACGTACCGAAGAGGAATATACGGTCGCCGGGCTGGTAATTCTCTGATAGCCATCTGTACGCGGCATGGATGATCTTCTCGAAGTCCCTAACAATCACACCTGTGAGAATTTCAAGTCGAGGATTGGGAGGCGAGCGGGTACGCACCAAGCAATAGCAGCATCAATGTAATTGTAGATAACTTCCTTCAAGTAGCTGAATGCTCGGAACGATGGTCGGGCATATGTCCCAATGCCGCTGTTGTAGAAGACAAGTTGTTCGACTTCACCGCCGATCTTGATGATTCGGCTGAAGAGCTGTACAATGTTCGTGCTCTACATTATTCTCCACATAAATACAAAGTAGGGTAAGACGAAGAGGATGGACGCACATTGACGCTAACCTGGTTGGAGGTCCCATCGATGTTCACGATGAGGTTGCGTCCCCTCCTCTGTCCCACAACATCATGATGGGGACAGCCAAACATAGCGGCGCGGATATCGGGCTTGGTGTCTTCAACTGTCGGCTTGGGTAGTCGAGGGGGATTGTCATCTTCGCGCGTGCGTAGATTCGGCATTGCGCCTGGTGGGTGATTGGAAGACATCGTCAAGGATGGCGAAGGTGAACAACCGGGAATGTGGGTCGAGAAGGTTTTTACGTTCAAAGCGGGGGGAAGCTCTATGAAGAGGAAAGGTTTCCGTTAAATCCAGCTGATATTTGTATACAGCAAAGGAGATTCAAACGCCAAAGATAAGATCTCCGGCTGGCTTGAGAAAAATAGATTCCATGCGAGGGAAGTGTACGGTGAATGGGGATACCCGACTTGAGTCCATGGCCTGAATACTACAGTAAAACGCCGCAGTCTCGCTGCGTTGAGTTGGTGAAAAGCGTTCGAAGCGATAGTAGGTAGGATAAGCAAACCTGCTCACCGACTGTTTTCCTTGCTAAAACCTCGCAATGACAATATTTCGTGCTTCATTATTGTTGAATTGATGACGGCCCGCTTGAGAGTTTGAGTGCAACGAGGCATCACTCTGGAACGAAGGAGAAGGAACCTTCCACGCTGGCTTGACGCTGAAACCCCACTGAGGCCAATGGAAGACGTGGAGCATGTCAGCGAGGGCGTCTTGCCTGGCCTCGAGGTGATGGTCCTCGGGTGAATCTCAAATGCGAGCCTTCTGGGAGCATTCCAACTGTTAGCCATGCTATTGATTCATGGGAAACGATAACATACATGGGAATCGCCTGCAGGGTATAGACTCGCCTCTTCCTTCATAATCGGATTGCGAAGAAAGAGGCGAGTGGCTGAATGAAGCGGCTAGAAGAAGGGGACACGAGGAAAACGAGAGATACACGGCCGACGTTGATACTTTGCGTGGGCGGTCAGTCAAGGCTGTGGGCAGAGACAATTGCTGACTACAGAATCTCATCGAATCGAGGGTACGATCGTGTCTGAGCGCAGAGAAAACGAGGCATCAATGCATCAAGTCCCACTTTGTCGACGAAAAGGCCGGGGAACAAAGGTTCCTCAATATAACCGTCTTGGGTAGGTTATGGGATAGAACGGCGATTCAGTGGGTCGCAGGCGTCTTTCGATGCTTTGGACGACGCTGGATACGTATCTTCTACGAACGAGGGAGGTCATGAGCTCGAATAGAATTGGTAGGATGGAGGTAGACTGTCGAACTCACCGCCTATTGGGGACTTGCTTTCCCGATGGATTTTTCTCCTGCGACGAAGCGACGACGCATAGCCACGATGCAGGTCAAGTGGTTCAATCGCCGGAACCCTCAAGAGCCTACATGACGGGTGGCTGGTTCATGTGGGCGAAGATGTGTAAGATAAGATGTAGAACATGTCAGAAGGAATGAACATGGGATCCGAAAGAAACTCACAAAGGGATACCAAGGAGGTGTTGATGTGACAAAAAGAACGCTACGCTGTTATGGTCATTGAGATACCTCACTAAAATGTACGAAAGAAACGGGCGTACGTGTCCGTCCATGATCTATTATGGTAGAAGTGAAGGCAAGAGGTCGCTTCGCTGCTACCCACATGAGAGTTCCGTCGATCTTGTCGATCTTTCCCCTCTGCCGTAGTATTTTAGGCAGCGTGAAAGACGATGGGGATGATAGATTCAACGGGACTTCGTGGTGGGGAGAAGTAACGAGGGGTAGAGTTTGTCCAGTACCATGAACCGTGAGTTAATACTTTTGAGTTACTCTAGAGACGACAGAACTGGCACGAGGACGATTTAGGATTGCAGATTAGGTACAAAAGCTCGAAAATTTCGATAGTTCAAGCTCTATACTCGATCGTATATTACGACAACGAGGATGATGAGATAGTTGCCGAGTCTGAACGCAGTCTTGAAGGAGAAGCCAGAAGCGAGAATCGGGAAACAGAGGGCTTCAAAGTACCGTATTTGACGGTAATACTATTCTTGAGTCTCTTGAGAACGTCAAGGGAGGTAACCAGAGGGTGAAAATACTCGAATCGCCCAAGCAAAAAATCGTATTGAAATGGGAAGGAGGAAAGTTGGGACAAGGCGGCTAATCGCGGTCCAGCGCTAATCGCATCAGAGGCTGTAGCCAAGCACGCACACACACCTCTTTTTTGCAAACCCCCATCTCCGCCTTGTCTCCGCCTGCTCGTACTCGAACTCGAATGCTCCCTCACCCCAAGCTTTCATCTTTCCTGCGTATCTCACAAGTCACTCGCGCTCGCTAGAAGCTTGAGTGTAGGACAATCTGGTGCGTCAGCTGTAACCCCGCTCACAGCCATTTCACCGCTAACCTTTTTGTTTTTGCTTTTTTCTTTCACTCAGAAGACATCTCTTCGAACGAATACCGTCGACAATCCAAACGACGATACCTACGCTTAGGTCACGGCTATGACATAACGGCTGACCTGCTTTTTGGACCGCTGGTGCGTGAACCATTCCCCGTGCTAGCCTCTGATTCGAATTGATCTCCCTTTGCGTTTCTCCTTCTCTCAGAAGTTTCCTCGATACTTGCCATATTACTCCCCCATGGCTCGAAGATCGACTTCGCTACATGCTTTTACGCTCTTTGGTTGCAGATGCCGACCCTGTACGATTGACGGCCAGGTGGGGGGGAGGGGGAGGGTTTGGGTTTGTGGAGGTGTCGAGCAAAGGGAGGATTGCGGGGAGATGGTCTCGGAGGAGCTTGGAGACACGGGCATGGGGCTTCCACGACCACGAAGAGCTACCAACGTTTAGTCTGGATGAACCCCACGCTACAATCCAACCCGCCTCCTCCTCCGTATACTCTCCCTCATGACGAGAGTTTGATCTCGACGACGTACCCATCATCTGCAGCAACATGGTCATCAACAACCGCACCATCATCACCTACGTCCTCAACGCCGCCCATTTCATCTAGCACAGGTGTATTCCAAGCAAGAGGACTTACTCCTTGTGCCCTATCTTCCCTCCTCCGTCGACCTGCTGTAGTCACGGGTACGAACGCGGACGAGGACTTGCTCCTCCTCCTCAATACTGCACTTACCGTGATCAGCGGAGCCTGTTATTGTTCCCTCGATGTCGATGTCGTCTTACCACCCTGTGCATCCGTCTGGTGTCACCCGGAGCCGAACGCGTTTACGCCATGGCCCAAACTTGTCGTGTTGGGGATCGCTGTAGAGACGATGTATCATTATGAGCCCTGTCTGTCTACGTCGTGGTACGTGAACATTCGTATCTCTTTCTCCGTCATCTAACTGACCAACCGTCTCCTCTCCCAGATTCTCCAGACAGGCTTTCAAACACAGCTCTCGCAACCACGCTTCCCCCAAGAATCGCTGTGAAGAGCTCATAGCCTCGTCAAGCCACCCTCTCCCGCTAATGGGCGGATCTCGGAGTCTCGTTGGTATAGGCGCAGGTTTTGGGAGAAGGCTCAGAGTCGAGTTGATGGATATGCGAGGGATGTTGGATTGTGATTCGGTATCGAAGAAGACGCTAGGTGATTCCAACACGACGCTGCTACGAGTCTACGACCACCCAGCTTCGACATCGTTAACCTGCCTACCCCCATCGCCACGATTCCCTTCGTTCCTTCGTGGCCAAGCACTGCAGAACTGCAGAAGCGCGAGGAGATCCAAATCGCAGGGACCAACTCAAGGAACATGGCCATCCTCTCCCTCTCCTCCTTCTCCACTCACATCCCCATCGTCCACGATCCTCCTCTGCTTTGCACCTCTCCTCCTCCAGGATGGGCGTCAAGGACGCGCGTACTGGTGCTGATATACCACCCGCTCATCTCAAGCCTTCACACCCGGATCTCACAGGTGACGGCACACGATGATTCCCAACGTCATTGCCATGTTCTTCCTCCCGCCATCCACATCAATTTCGAGCACTGAACACCCTGCACCCAATACTCCCTCCTTCACATCATCAACGTCAACTGTGGATCCTCGTATCCCACCTCCGTCAACCTGCTCTTGGGCGTATGGTCAGCACATCGATGTCGTCGCTCGTCCCATTGTGGTTGGATGGTTTGTTTGCGAAGGGGATGTATTGCTGGTCAGCAGGTCGAAGATGGTATGGGAGGGAGGATGGGCACGATGGAGATGAGAGCTATCGAAGGATGATTCATCGACCATGCAAACCCGTGTACAGTACCCGCTCTCCTCCTCGCTGCGTCAGCGTCCTCGATGGCAAGCTCCATTCGTCGATCTTCTATGACATATACATCTTCCCCCCTCCTAGTGTCTTCCTTCCTCCTAGCGATTCCCTCTCCTCGGGGTACGACCCTGTCGACGTCCAACCGTATCATGGCAGCTCGAATACTCGCCTCCCCCACATCGTGACCTCGTCACTATCCTATAAACCACCCGAGGTCGACTTCGTACTGGTCTAAATCCATCACGACCACTTCTGACAAGCCCCATCTGTCATCAACTCGTTGAAACGTTAACAGTGGAATCATGGCCGTAGATGCAGGTCTACCCTCTCCACATCTTTTCGTCTGTGTCAACCCAGAGTACCTCGATATCAATATCACAGGCGGCCTCTCGCTCTCCAACGCCTATCTGCGACTATCCACGTGCCGCACGTCTTGGTCCTCGTATAGGTGCAGATCCCACCCTCCTTTCGTGGAAGATATGCTGGGAGGAGGCTATGGTCACGGGCATAGGGATGGGATGGGTGTGGGATGGGTTCGATCGAGGTCAGAACCGATGCCGAAGAAGAGTTTATGGATCAGTGCGTGTGGCTATTGGACTATCCCTCCCCTCTATCCCGTTAGCAACGGCTTTCTACCTCACATCGTAGCACCCTACAATGGGCGTTGGGGCTAGCCGATCAGCTCCCTATGTTCATCATGAAACAATTCGCACCGTTTCCTGTGGATGTTATCGCAGGTGGTCACCAGCCTTGGGAGGAAAGCTCGATGCTGGACAATTGGCTTTGGACACAGCTACGGAAGGTCGACGGTACACCGCAGATGCGTGACCAGGCTACCAGTGCCATTGTCATGTCGTCACATCCATCTAGCGCATCTTTCAACTCTGGAAGACGTGCTCATCGTTCGATTGGCCATTACAGTGACCAGGTTCTTAGATCCATCCCCTTGGTTAGGCTGTCGCTGACGACGCGGACGCTCCGTTCTGGCGATCGTGTAGTTGCTCGTCACGCGTCATGGACTATGTTTCTTTCCTTGTACGTTGATCTGTAAAGCCATGGACAGTTCTCGCATATACGTTGGATAGGATTGCTTTCTACACGGACCCGTTATCTACGACACCGCTCCCTATCGCTCTTTCCACACGGACGGACTACATTACATACGACGTTCCGAATACTCGCATGCTGCTTTACACCTAGCTTCTGATACGGACGGTATCCAGACAACGATACGTACACTCCACGTCCATAACTCTCATAGCATAGAGTACGGAAACACAGTAGTACCTACGACCGGTTATAACCAAAGAGATTTTCAGCGCATATATGCACCCTATATGCGCCAGTTGCGATACACGATGACGACGACACTCTTGATGAAGGCCGTCTGTATACGACGAGGGAAATGGCGGGAAGGACAGTCGCAGGGATAGAGGGAAGGGATGGAGTGTCTGCAATGGATAGCTGCGCGGAGAGGAATGTCGCAGCCGTGAAAATTTCATTCGGGTGGCTTGCTGAGAAGCTCAAAGAGCGTGATGTGTCTCGGACGGGTATGGTATTGTCCAGCAGAAACGAGAGGTCAGATTCATGGACGGTGTCGGGGTGTTCATCCAAAAGAGTGAATACGTTCGGAGCGGCGAAGGGGGACGGTGTAAAGGACAGAGACTAGGAACAAGGAAAGCTCAAGAAACTAGGAGCAAGGCCTAACTGAGAGGACTTGAATCGGGTTCGACGTTGCCACGGAACCGCAGAGGGAAGAGATTCCGTGGAGAGTGGAAAGGCCGAGGAAGAAGTGTGCGGGCAAGAAGACGTCATACAATATTGAGACCCAGCCCTCTTTTTTTCTCTCTTCTTCCCACCAACGAACCTGGCCTCTTCCTCATCGCCATCGCCAACGCCGACGTCTTTCCTCATAGCCTCCGAGCTTGAACGATCTAGAGTACACCATCCCGTGCAAGAAAGCGACGCTCTTTTCGGAAATCCGCCGTCGTGAATTCCAATGTTCGAGACGTTGACGCGCATACACCCTTCCCACTGGTAAGACATGCTGCTGCCATTGCCGTCTGAAACTATAGTCTATCGAAAGCTGGAATGACGACCTCTCAGACGTCAGATGACCGTACGGTTCAAAGGTTCATCGACTTCATTCTTGTCTTCCTTTCCGAAGGCACTCAACACAGCCTATCCCTCTTGTCTCTGACGTTTCCGTCAACTCCTTCCCGCTACCATATGACGCAGATGCTCAGCCGCTCGTGGTCCCTTTTCGACTCCGTCCACCGTTACATAACATTCTCATTCGACGGCTACGTTTTTTCTCAATCCCGAGTACACTCTGCGCTACTTCTCACCCGCCATTTCGTTTCGCTGCTCCATGCTCCTGTCTATCGCATGGTGCGATTCTGGATACAAGACTACTTTCGTGTGTCCGTTCTTCATCTTTCGCTTTCATGCTCCACTCCGACATTCTTGCTCATGCCACTTTTCTGAACGGACGCATATACCCCCCTCAAGGAACAGAATCACCGCACTTGGGCACGAAGTAATCTACGCGTTGACTTCTCGTTAATACTTACCCGTCTCTTCCATGGCACCCCTTGAGGAAATTCCGATGGTATATCTCATACATACTTGACTTACCATAGTATGTCAGCTTCTCGGAATGTGTGGAACGACTCTGACATGACCGCACTCAGTAGCACGCCAACGCGGAAAGTACGGCGTACCAAACCGCTGTCATTGGATAATCCATCCCACTCTATGGTGTTGACGATAACGAATCTCGTCAGAGCTTGCGTTACGGCATACCTTAGGGTAATGATCAAAGGGTGAGCTCATCTGCCTCTACTTCCACGAAGGAACGGTAAACCTAACGACCACCGCTGAATTCGTCTGAGACCTTTCTTACTTCCAAGTTCTCGTCTCGTGGATCTCCTTTCCGTCAGGAATCTCTACTCTCCTCTCTCGCTCTCTTACCAACCTGCTACAAACCGAATACCACGTCTCATTTATCGCCGAGTACTACCTTCGCCTGTCCAGATCTTCCTTTCTCTATCTCTTACTTGGTCATCCGGCAGTGTCTTCCTGACATCGAGTGACGCTGACACCGTTTGGTTGGTTACGTCGTAAACAAGACCCGTCCATCCTCTCCCCTTTGATCCATTCGTGCTCTTCTCAAAACACCCCAGCTTCCGCATGTCACATACTGTCGAACGAGACACTGCTCAATGAACGATGCGTTAAGAAGCTTTGTACTCTACCTCTCAGGCTGTTCTTGCGTACTCGCGCCAAACTCGAGTTGGCTTGAGTAAGCTAGTGTCTAGAATTGGCCGGGAATCCTCAGGAAATAGTGAAACGAGAAGTAGAATGCGAAAAGCTGATAAGAACGACGTACCTCTAAGAATGTCATATCAACGCGCGAATATATGGCCGTCTTTTCCGTCCACTTCAGGCTCTCGACGTCTAGTCTGCCATATATCCTCGTTGTCTCGCCTTTCATCCGTTTTCTCATCTCCAATTCTCCCCCGTCTACGCTGCACACCACCTGTGCGACTGTGGCTTCCTCATTTTCCCTTCGTTTACGTCCTTATACATCTCATACATTCACTGACATCGATTTTTTGTTTTGTAGGGCTCGTCATCACGGACCGATGGATATCGTTTGTCGCTACGATCTTGGAGACGGCATCAGTGGGTGTTCTGTTCCACGGATGGAGGAGTATACCAGAAGGTACGTTCTTCGCCACCGATTCGTCTTATTTCTTCGCTTGTTATCTCTTCCGTACGTTAACGGGTAGTATGGAGCGACGAGACTTCCGATTGCCGAACTGGATAGAACGGTAGAAACGCGAGTATGCGTTTGTGAGGGTTATTTGTGTCTACTCTATTTTACCTTCTCTTGAAGTTCAAGCTATATTCATACCCTTTTTTTATCTCCCTTGTCTAAATGCTCATTCCCCATTTCTCAAGTCTAAATCTCAAGTAACATTCCAGTTTTTTCGCTTCAAGTCCTGAGTACTTAATTAGTTCAAGCTGATTTGAACTCAAGATCAAGATACTCCTCCGAAAGGCGGAAGAAATCGTGCAAGTCCTAGCTCACATTTTCCATTCGCGTCTCGTCTTAATGAGAAACTCCAAGAGCAAGGTGCAAATGATGAGAATTGGGTCTTGACTTCAGGCGACAAGTCCGAGGACGCCGAGTGTGGGGAACTTGGAAGATGACGTCAAAGGCACAAGCGGTGATTACGGTCCATTGAGTCCGTGTCCTTTTCCCATCCTTTTCTTTTCTTCCCACCAACGAACTCGACGTCTTTCTCATCGACCTCAACAACGCCAACGATGTTGTCTCATATCCGTCTTCCTGAACGCAAATATGGCCGATTTACGGTTAGCTCTTCGACTCTGCGACTAATTATGGGCGATTTTCCATCCAAACCACCCTTCCAGGCTTTTCATTCGACCTGGGATGATTTCCGCACTTCC
The DNA here is from genome assembly GCA_002583695.1 of Pleurotus salmoneostramineus. Lineage (NCBI taxonomy): Eukaryota > Fungi > Basidiomycota > Agaricomycetes > Agaricales > Pleurotaceae > Pleurotus > Pleurotus salmoneostramineus. The sequence goes on from BEWF01000028.1 coordinate 15,825, forward strand.
AGCCTCTAATATCCCTTCTCCTCGAGTTTTTGCTCTTCAAGTTGTCTTCGAATATGCCCTGATACGATGGTAAAACTATCTGGAGTGGGATCCCCGGTAAGTCCTTTACATTCCCCTACCAACGTTCGTCTCTAAGCAACCTGCCTTTTTGCCGCTTTCTGGTCTCAGAAATCGTCTTCTTCGATGTATACTGGCTATAACTTAGTCAAATACTCCTACGTGTACTTAGCTTATGTCTTTAACCTGGCGGCTGACCCTCCTGGGACGCTTGGTGCGTAATTTGTATTCCCCATTCAAAGGTTATCCTCCGGCTGACCTATCTGGTTCGCTTTTTTCTTTCAAAAGGCCATTTCTTCGGTGGGTATATCCATGGCTATCTCTATAAGCTCACGAGTTGACCCTCCCGACTCGGCCGTAGGCGGAAACGATGGTCATGTTGAACGTTGGCTCTGGAGGGAGGAAGTTCGAGTTAGAGATGTCGAGTAGCGGGAGGGTAGATGCGAGACGTTAAACTCGAAGATGTCCGAAGATCATTGCAGGGTGCTGTCCTGACTACGGATACCAATCAAGACCAATCAACGCAGGTCCTTAACTCCCTCAAAGCCTCAGCAAACCGTCTTTCGTCCAAGCCATAGACATCAGCACCTCGAAGAGCAGGCTATGCATTTCTAGCGACCCATCCAGCTTATGATAGCACCTCCGCTCTGTACTCCGACGGCGTCGCGACCTCTCAGATCCCCTCTCGCTTCCCTCCAAACGCCTCCGCGACAAAATCGCCGGCTTCACCACCCATCTCATGAAGCACATCCAAAAAGGCGCCGTCCGTAGTATTTCCTTCAAGCTCCAAGAAGAAGACTGTGAGCGCAAGTACAACTACGTTCCCGAAATTTCGGCGTTGGACGTTAGTGCGAGTGTTGGAGGTTTGGAGGTGGACAGCGATACCAAGGTGCGTCTCCCATGGTTACTTTGCGCGTATGTGTATTGACGTATATGGTGATGTAGGACCTCCTTGTCGCGCTCAACTTCGCCGACATCCCCGTCACGATCGTCAACCCTGTCCTCGCATCACAGGACCGCCCACGGCGCGAGAGGCGTAACGTCCCCGGTGCCGCCCCTCGTCCTTAGTTGCACCATGCTCGTACTTCATTCATGGTTGTCATATGTTGCTCTATAGGTCCCCCATGTACATCCTTGTTTCTCTATAACTACAAGTCTGTTCATGCGAACTACGACCTTGTCTGAACCACCTTCGAGGCTGATAATTATGACTTCGATGCGCAAACTGTACTTTTGTCCCTCATCCTTCCACAGCAAGGTGCTCAGCCCTGAGGAACTCCATGACCTGTGCCAGTGCTGTTGTCGTCTCCGTTGTCTATCGCAGCTGGACATGAGCCTGCAACTCAACCTCATCCAAAGTGAAAAAAAAACAGGCCGCATACAAGGTGATAAACGGAGTACAGATCATTCTACAGGCTCCTCGTCTCCTATGTCCACATCCCAGAGATGGAGTGCACCCCATCTTCCTCCAGATACGAGCCGCTTCCCATCCGGCGAGAATGCAAGTGACCGAACCTCTTCACCAATATCAAGCTCCCAGATCTTCTCCCAGGTATCGCGTCGCCAAATCCGTATCCTGTGGTCTTCGCTCCCCGTCGCAAGCACCTGTCCATCATCCCGGAATGCCAGACACCGAATCCAGTGATCATGGGCTTCAAACGTGTGCGTGATCTTCCCCCGATCGGCGCTCCAGATCTTCACGCTGCAATCGTCGGTGCCAGAAACAATCCGATCTCCGGAAGGACTCCACGCAAGTGACTCCGAGTCTGGAGAACCTTCCAACTCGATCACCGCGTCATCCGCCAAATTCCAGACTTTGATGGATGTGATTGAAACGTAGAACACCAGTCGAGAGCCATCCCTTGAGAAAGCAAGGTGATAGATCCCGTAGTTCCCGCCTTTGAACCTCTTGACCACCTTCCATTGATCTCCCTCCCGTTGCCACCGCTTGATCCAGCCATTATCATGCCCCGTTGCTAAGGTGTGGTTGTCGGTGGAGAAGCAGAGAGACGAGATGTCGCCACTGTCGTTGGGATCCTCGTCGTCAGTACATTTGATGACCATGGGCAGCTGCGCAGTGGTGTCAATGATGCTGACATCCTTCCCATCTGTAATGGCAATGTGTGAGCCATCACGGGACACTGTTGAGTATCCCCCGGGGACATCTCTTGCGACATCTTTGGGAGGTCGAGTGGATCCGTCCCAAATCAAAACGGACGTCGCCCCATCGGTGGTGGTAAATACAATTTGCAGCGGATCAACCGACAAGAAAGCGATGCCATATACGTAGCGATCAGCTTGCCGATTCCCTAGACACGCTACCGGAAGATCATTATTGGAGGCTCATTCCAGAGGTGCTCCAACTCACCGAACGGCTGAAGAAGTCGAAGAAAGGCCGCTTGATCAGATTTGAGCATCTGCGAGCCCCACCTGTACAATTCCGATGGAGGTATACGCTGTGAGAAGCCTTCCGGAAGCGGTTCGGAGGAAGGCCATGTGCGTGCAAGTAGTTTTACCATCATCTCCTTTGATTGACGCGGTAAATCAGCCCAGAACTTCGGGAACTGGAAAGCATAGTGTAAGGCTTTCATAAGGATCATCCCAGCATCGGGAACCTCTAAAAGTGACGCAAGACGGGTATCTGAAGCAAGGCTGAGATATTGATACAGGACCACAATTTCTGTTGATTGACTCACTGTCATCAACAAACGATCGTAGTGTTGTAATAGCACTCTGCAGCTGATCAAGACTCGCCGTGGTTGCGGCCCCTGCACTAATTTTGTCGAGAACCTGGAGACTATGTGAAGCATTCTCGAATGGGTCCTTCTCAACAATCGCAGCGTTGTCAATTTCCCCACGAAGAGTTTCCCATGTGTATGATGTGGAGTCGGGTAGCTTAGCCTTTGGAACATAGTTGCGGGAATGGGTGTCGTGAGGTAGGACATTAGGCTTGGAGCCTGAAATGGATTCGGTGGTGGTTGGCAGTTTGGCAAGAACAGACTGGTGGATGAGTTGACCAGGTTGAATCTTCCGGCCAGCGCAGAGATGTGGCCTTGAAAGAACCTGTCACTCATCGTCGAGCTGAGAGAGATCTATAAAACATACCTCAGGCTTGTGCTGTTCGCACCCTTGTAGGTAAGGGATGGGAACGGAAAGATCTCGAGGACCCTCCAAGTCATGGTGAGGGATTTCGTAAGTTCCAGTGGTTTCCAGCTGCCTTCGTATGGATCGATGCGCAGACCGAGGGCCATAGCCTCATATGTCACCCAACGTAGAGCTGGTCCAAAGTTCTTCAAGTCCTCGTTCGAGATATTTCCCCCGCCGCTGATTGGATCCACAAAACGAGGTTAATTCGAGGCGATAGGAAGGAAATATAGGATAACGCACATATCGGAGTGGGATCCAGCGAACCAAACCTCTTTTACATCGCCTATGTCCCCCTCTCGTGGGCCAAGTCCACCATTAGCGAATTCGGGTTGGAACTTGACGCGAAGCTCGTCTAAGGCGAGCGCATGGCGGAAGTGGCAGACGTGCCCTATCCCAGAGACGGTCTCAGGTAGAGACTTTCCTCGAAGGACGCCGATAGAAGAGACGGTGTCCCTGCGAAAGGATGAGAGAATATCTGAGGGAATAATCAAGTCACTTACCAGGCGCCGACAAAGTGGACCTTGACGTCCTTGTGACAGAGGGATTTCTTGAATTGACGGCACAGCTTGGCTTGCTTCCTTCGTTTTTCCTCTGACTTCGACACCTTCTCTCCGCCTTTAGCTGGTGCCGAATCGTTTGTCGAGGGGTCGCCAGGTCCCCGGCGCTTGTTGTTGTCCATGACTGAAGAGTAAAGCTCGTATGCACTGCGGGATGGGAGTGAATAAGAGGGAGTGGTTAGGACTGCTTTTGAATCACGTACAAGGGGATCTGTCGCTCGTTCCCTTTGTGGAGGAGGCCAACCTTGCGAGACAGTCGTGTTTCAATCCCAATGATTAGTCGACGTAAATTTCAAAAAACGAACCGTTTCGATCATTCCGGCGATGACGCGAGCCTGATAAGCACCTCGCGAGAAGCCTTTTTGGGTGAGAAATATAAGTCAATAATGACCGTCTTGGTTATGGCCAATCGAATAATACGCACCAAGAAGGAAGATACGGTCTCCGGGTTGGTAGTTCTCTGATAGCCACTTATACGCGGCATGAACGATCTTCTCGAAATTCCTAGGAATAAAATCAGCTTCGAAATGCATGGTTAGACATGGTTAGACATCCTGGACACATACCACGCGATTGCCGTATCGATTGCATGATCAAGAACTTGCTTGATGTAGCTGAGAGAGCGAAACGACGGTGGCGCATACGTGCCAATCCCGCTGTCATAGTAGACCAGCTGATTCTCGTCCTTGATTAGTCGGCTGAATATTTCGACGACGTTGGTTGACTATATCACAAAGGCTAGATGAATTTCCGCGGTAAGATGAGGGTACAACACGGAGGGCTGCTCACATGTTCGCTAAACTGGTTAGCAGTGCCATCGAGGTTGACGACCAGGTTGCGTCCTTTTCCGACATGGATGCAGACTATGCGCCGAACGGGTTGAGCATGTTGAGCCTGAGAATCGGTCGCAGAGGTGTCCTTTCGCAACCCACCGACCTTGGGCGCGCGAGACGACATGAAAGAAGGAAGGATACGCCCATGCATTGCGACTTGGTGG
>BEWF01000029.1:0-18628 GCA_002583695.1 Pleurotus salmoneostramineus
CATATAATTACTTTGTTTGTGCGATGTTAACGCCACGTGTTTGATCGGACCTGCGGCGAAGTGAGCAGGCCGTTCCGGGTTTCCATAATAATCTGGACATGTGTGAGCATACTGAATGGACATCGGTAAAGAACAGCCGATACATACTAACAACGATGAGATCGCCATGTAGGACGCGCCTGCGAGATACTGCGGATGTAGCGTACGAAGACCTCCAAAGTGTCTACCAAGGTATGCGAATAAGATGTTCAGAACTCAGTCAGACATGGGTACGAACGATAGTGAAGGGTACAATTCCGAGCGCAACACAAGTCTATGGAACCGAGGTATGTACTCTACGTATAATCGAATAAAGAGGATTCCGTGTCTACGAGGCCACAACCAAATTGAATGGGCATCCAACACCGGGCTTGGCAAAAGGAAACAGAAAGGTTGCGGAGTGAGAGTGAACCGTCGTCGCCTGCTGGTATAGTCCGTACAGAAGCATACGATGTGCCGCCAATGTCGCCGTAATTGAGGCTTGTATTTTGTGTATTAGATGCCTTCCGCGAAATGTGAGAGGAACGGTGACTGGAGACTCGAGAACTCGAGAACCAGGACCAAAACAGAGATGGAGAGTTGAATTCGAGACGCGAGTGCAATTATGAAACCTCGAACCTTGAAATCTTACAGTACCAGTGGGTTAGAGTGGAACAGGACTCCATGGGATGAGCCATAGTCTAAAAAAGAAACTGGTAGCGCAACCGAAAGAGGATGGATTCAGCAGGATTATCATCCAAGCATCACCGTCCCATTGGTAAAAGAGCTCACGTACGTGATTATCGTACTGGAAGGCTTGCTCAATTTCACTACCCGCCACCAAAAGCAGCCGCTTTGGAGGTGTACAAGGAGACAGTGACGGAAGCGGGATGTGATGATGAACGAAGGCTCGCATAAAGCAGATGAATCAATCGAGATTCACCTTCGCGGAAGTAAAAGCAAGCGAACTCACACGTTTTCGAGACTACCAGAGCTATACCGTAACCTCAAAGTTTGAACTCTAAATCGTTCTTCGTCTGACTTCGGTACCCTACTACGGCCTTCGATTTCGTTTCCGTCCAAAGACGACCGTCTGGTACCAATGATAATGCTGGGGTATACGTCCGTGGTGCGTTACGGTGATGCATACGTTGGTTAGGCGATTCGAGTAAGTATAAAACGTACCATCAAAGATTTTCCTAGACGGAGGCACGGATAGGACGGGTAGTAGCGAGAAGACGACGCGTAGATCGCCCAGCCTTTTATGCTGGATTATTCGGTACCATAGGGGGGATGTAAGCGTCCGTTTGGGAAGGTGATATGAGCGAGAAGGTCGAGAAGAAGGATGAAGACGTGAGGGAGGACAGTATACCCCCTACAATAGTAGCGAGTCGGCGGAAGTGAAAGCGAAAAGTCATGGTCTGAAATGAGAGTCTAGAGAACTGAGGAATCATGTAAAGTAGAGGCGTCGAGTACTCCGGGAGAAGAGGAGGTAGGGTCCGTACCGGTACGAGCGAAATTGGTGCTTGTACGCGTCGCCGAATAGCACCGAAAGGTAAGCAGGACGATGGTGAAACGAAGGCAAACGGTAGATAGAATGTAACGGGAAGCTATTTTCGGCGTTGAGATAGATCAAAACCGTCGAATGGGAAGGTTCATGAATGGAGAAATGGACGTGAATTGAGTTGAAGAGTATGTGAGGGACGGATAGATAGATTCAGTTGGAGGCAGCTTGATGGGTTGATGAACGAATGAGGAAGGCCAATTTATGCGTTTTCCAGTACGGTACTGGGTGGGACTGTAGCACCGTTGAGTGGACAGGTCGAAAGTCTGCGTTCTTCTGGTAGGGGGGTCATTTGACGGAGACGCCACGGGAAGGATGAGGCTGCTCCATGAATTGACCAGTGTGGAACGTCGTCACGGAGGAGGCATTAGGATATGAGGAAAGAGTGCCGGCGTCGGCGATGGCGATGAAGAAGAGATCGAGTTCGTTGTTGGGAAGAAGAGAAAAAGATGAGAGCAGGACACGGGCTCAACTCCCCGAAACCACCCCACAGCTATGGCGTCTTCTTCCCCGCACACATCGTCCTCGGCATTTCCACTCTCCACGGGGTGTCTTCCCTCTACGGTTCCATGCCAATGTCGAATCCAATTCACAGTCTCTCATCTCCTTGTTCTTATTCTCTGCCTTTCTTCCCTTGTCATACCCTCCCCCTTTGCCACTCTGACCGTATTCCTCGCGTCCGTGCTTCTGTCACCAGGCATTCTCTTCCACCATTGGCACCACACTGGCCATGAATACAACCCCCGCCTCTGCTGGACGAAGCCATATCCCTCCGATTCCCGATTCCCTCCACTCTCTTCTCGCTCTTCGACTTTCTCATCAAGCCATAGGAATACAACCTTCATGGCTTCGACATCCCTCCTCTCACAGCTGCATATTGCATATGCAACCTGTTACTCTGTCCCTTCCTTCCCGCCGGCATTGTCGTTCTCACATATATGGTGTGTAGAGTATATGCAGCAACCATTGTATCTGAGTACGAAGCATCGTACGTACTGGGTCTCGGGCGATTGCATATACCAGAACGGTCCGTCTGACTATGGAAGGAGGTACGGATGCGACGTGTGCAGTTCGTTGTCTGAATGATAGAGATAATGGTAGGTATGTAGAGTTTGCACGTCTCGAGGATGTAGTACTCGTGTGGTCCGTATGTGGTGTAAAGAATGGGTCCGTAAGGCAAAGCGTCCATGGAATGAAACGATATAGGTAGATAGAGAGAGAAAGTTATGTGGAAGCGTTGATAGGCGGAAGTACAAGGATACATATGAAGTTCACGGCTAGCAAACACATGATCATATCAAAGGAAACTTTCAAGCCGTCTAGCGACAGCGTAGCCTCGAGTCCCAGAGTATGGTGCGAAGAACTTGGCCGCTGCGACGGGGAAAGGCCGTTGGGGTGTGTAGAAAACGCGAACGACGTCTTCGAAGAATGAAAGACACGGTCGGCAAAAGGTGCCGACCCGACCACGTCAAGAAGAGCTTGATCCCACATAGGTCGAGCATGATGGGTACCTCCTGTCGTTGCGAGTATCCCAAGCAGGCCAAAACCTTGTGAAGTCGTTTGCTTTAAGGTAAATGCGATCGTCAGCTTCTAATCCCGATTCCGTAGGGTACGCTTCGAACGATTTCATCACGGGCTGAGGAGACGGCAGTAGCGTGGACGCAGCTGCATCAAGGTAGCCTGTGTTGTTGGTGACGTAGCGGGATAGGTAATGAGATCGATGTTGAGAAGGGGAAGGGAGATAAAATTGCTCCAGCGCTAATTCCAATGGTCGGACTCAGTCTTCTTCGTCATCCATCCCAACTGCTTTCGAACCCATTACCCACATCCATATCCCTCCTGCCAGTAGCGGTTCCTATCCACGGACAAACAACAACTGAGTTACAGGCATAGCCATGGGTCGTAGTACAGGTCGAGGAGTAAGATGTCTCCTCTGATATCAAATCGAGAGGGGTAGGCGGGTTATCGATGCTCAAGATTGACATGAGCAATTTGAGGTATCGGTAAACTGGCACCTTCTTCGTAACGTCAGTGTTGACACTGAGAGTCCGAGAGGATGGACGGAACGTTTGACAGGTAGTCGTTGCGGACAAAGGACAATACGTGTGTCGATCTTGGGTGGTTGATCGCTGATGACAGCCTATTGATGAACTCGCGGTACGAGAGCAGAGAGTATTCTAGCTGGTAGGCGATGGCTGAACGTTTGAACGTTCATATCTAGGTAACTCGCCGAGAGGGAACCGTCCAGAGAGTGGTTGATAAGCATGAGGTCGAGAATCCACAGAAAGGGCTTGGCATAGACGTCGATGCTGCGAGGAAGAGGGGGCAATGGATACCCTCGTACGTAGGTAACCATGGTTGACGGCTTGCTCCTCAACGCGAGTTCGACGGCTTTCTTCTTCATCCCGCCCATCCCTCCTCCCATTCCTCTCCGACCTGGTATTCCCCCATCGCTGCCGAAGAACGAGCGCCAACATCGAGAGAGCGAACCGTGATCGTACATAGAGGGTCTACGGGGTAGGGGAGGCACTGCCTACGGTGACGCCAATGAGCTTGGAAGAGCGGGTGTTGGGTGCTCTGGATGGAGGGGGAGGATGGGAAGAAGATGATGGGGATGACGTCCCCCATCTTCGTGCGCCATCACGGAGATGGGTTGTGGTGGTTCTGAGATAACCTTGTTGTACGGGAGGACGCGCGTCGTTAGACGCCCATCTTCGGGAGGACAAGCAACGAAAAGATGAGCGGAGGGTAGATGTGACGGCAACGGTGGGGTGGTAAAGAGAACGTCCATATCTCTTGGGTTGTTCGGATACGTGGTCGAGGAGTCGGCTTTCCTCGCAGCTATGGTGGTGGATCTTTGGGGAAAGACAAGGTTCGTGGCGGTGGAGCTGGGCAGGTTCCGGGTATCGGGTTCGAGCGATGGTAACAGCGTCGTGCACGAACGCGAAAGCTTCTTCGTCATGACCATACTCGGCCAGCCCCCATCTGCATTTCATCCGACTTGAACTTGTAGCTCCACAAAAACGGGCCCAAGAACCAACCATCTTCCAATCCAGCACGCCTTTGAGATGCTCATCTCGAAGCCACTCTTGTGAACAGGATAGAGGCGTGAGCTGTAACGGAGAGCTTGCCTAGAGAATCTGGACGAGGTGCTCGTCAGCCAGAGATTGGGAAGGATGTACAAACGACAACGCACCATGGATGAATCCGAGTCGACCCATCCCCTCTGCAGTCCCACAGCGAAACGAGCTCGCTCTGGGACCAAACGGCGGCCTGCGATGGATAGCACCAGGTCGAACGGCAGTTCCATCGAGGTTGGCAGCAGGTTGTTCAACGAGGAAAGTGTTTTCCTTCGTTCACGTGCTCCACAGCTGTTCGAATGCAGACAAGAGACAGAGGGCACAAGGAGCGGATGAAAGGGATCGGTTCTCGCGTCGCTCAATGCCCGTTTCGATGAGAGGGCTATGGATAGAGTACAGACGACGGACAGTGCGGATTATTGAACTGGTGGGACAAGGGTGGAAGGTAAGCCGAATTGCTGCTGGATGATGGGTGGATGCTCGAAAACGTGGGGGAGAGCAGTTGATGCTGACGAATCTTCGCGGTGGTGTTCCTATCTTCAAGCTTCGTCCACGCAGAATCCCCTCCCTTTCAAGCTAACCTCTGCTCGACATCTACCTCAACTCGAACTGCCGAAAAAAACCTGCCCTGAACCATCCAACCTCCAAAATCCGTACCCGCGACGAAGGAAGCAGCTGTGAGCTGAGCTGAGGGTTCCTTCGACGAGCGTATACACGTAACGCTGTCAGTATGGGGTCCCGAAGTTGGATAAGACGATGCCTGAGAGGAGAAAAAATGCGAGTTTGTCAGCAAGGAAAACGAAGGGAAAAAATGAGGAAAATTCACGCACCATGAAACGGGCATGACTATCGACAGCTTCGAAGAGTCATAGGAGTATCTCTTCGAGGGCGAGAGACGGATAAGATGATCATAGAGAGGGACTTTCGAAGGGGTATACTATGAGGGATATGGGGGGATGGAGATGGTGGTGCGGAGAAAGGATCATCGGATGTGCTTGGCGTTGCTTGGTGACAGCCTCGACCGAAATGGCCGATTTTCCTGTTCTCATTTCTCATCTCTACACTGATCAAGCTGTTCCCTCCTCGTACTTGGTCTTTCTGCGCTGTAACCCTCGTACTGGATTGAAGAGACTTGATATATTCATATCTTTATACACAAGTTTGCGCAAATGCTACGATTATTCTGTCATTCTCGTCCCCTCGGAATCTGGCATCGATGAAACTGTCTCTGGCCTCCTCAAATCAATTACCTTACGGACCGACTTGCCTATGGTAAAGGTCAACGCTCTGTCTTTTCTTCCCTGCGAAGAACGCATCGTGGTCTTAGTTCAGCCGCCTGTACAAAGGCTATCTACTCGTGCCCACCCCAGTCTAAGGATAGCTGAAATGGCCATGAGCATCAGGGAAATTTCTTCCTCGTTGCTTTATCTCGACGCCACGATCAGAGATATACGGCGGTTCTCAAGTTCCGTTCATCTTGAAGTCACCCTCAATCTCCCTACTGAAACGCTCGTGAAGCTACCCATGACAGTTGTCTGGTGCTCTAATACGCGGTTTTCATTTGTCTATCTTCTCATATGTATGTCGTTCTCATGTCATCTCTTGCCTCATGTCCCTTCCTTATCAACGTTTCTCCTTCGAGCCCAGCCACATGTATAAACGATGCACTGACAATGGGCTTTAGGAGCCCTCTCAGACCTAAGGACCTCGTAGCTCGCCGCGAGGGCGGGGAGGCAAATTCATGAAAATACCCACCTGTGTACCTCGATTCCTTTATGCGCTCAATGATAATTATCGCTCGAGCTTCCTAGCTCGGGGGGCGTCTGATTTCCAATCACCGTTCTACCGTCCCATACCCGATCATATGCAGGTCCTTTCGGATTCCGCGTGGATGAGGCTTCCTTTCACCTGATGCCTCGTGTTCTCCCTTTGTGAAGCCAACGAATCGCTTCGCCCCTCCGAGGCTACTGGCGCTGTTGTAGTCTTTAGCCACCGTTACCGCTTGATGGGCGAATTATGGGATGACTACGGTGAGTCGTCCTCTACCTTCCTTTTCCTTCGACTTGGACTCACCTCACGTTCAACAGACTTTCCCCCTTGTCACCACGCATTTCACAGGAATTCTGGCGTCAGAAGCTCCTTCTAACGCTCGCTTTTGGGGTCCCTCCACTAGAGAAAATACACGAGATCATTTGATGCGGTCTTGTCGACTCTTCTCTGATGTTCGAAACTCTTCCATGTTGCCTTTTCATTGGTCTCGTGCGTAACGGGAAGCCTCGCTCCAATTTTGTCCCTTTTGGAGAACAAGGACGCAATCCACGGGTTTGGTTTATTTGGTTGGCCAATGTACGTTCCAGTGCCCAGCGTCAAATGATGGTATAAAGGAGTCGTTTACATGGGGAATTGTACGCGGTGCGGTGGAACTCCCCAGCACTGATCCTTGGGGCCCTCTGGATTCTGTGACCCGCCTACGATGTCCTCTCGTCTAACAAAGGTCGGCGACATGAAAGAGGACCTTCCTCCCACTATCTCTCCTTCCACGCATCCCCAAGCTGTGCGACGCACGCTCTGTATTCACACAGGAAAGGGGCGCAACTTGGTTGTGAACCTGGACGGTACCGCTAATCAATTCAGCGCGCATGTGAGCTCTCAGTCGTTTAGTATCCGTTTTGTCCAGATATTGACTTCTTCTTCAACGACAGTCTACCAATGTGGTCGAGTTGTTCAGTCGTCTCATCAAGGACGAGTGGCAGCTTGTCTATTATGACAGCGGCATCGGCACATACGCACCGCCGTCTTTTCGTTCACTCAGTTACCTCAAGCAAGTTCTATATCATGCAATTGATACTGCAATCGCTTGGTATGTTTCTTCGCTGCGTCTTGACTCGGATGCTCAGCTTTACCCCTAGGAATTTCGAAAGCATTGTTCATGCCGCGTATAAGTGGATATCCGAGAACTACCAGCCGGGTGACCGCATCTTTTTGTTTGGTGAGTGGATGGAAAAATTGGTGTGGATCGGGCATGGCTGATCGTGATGTTCATTAAGGGTTCTCTCGAGGTGCGTATCAAGCCCGCGTTATCGCAGGTATGATCGAAAAGGCGTGTTAACTCTATCCAAGACCCGCAACGATGAAATTTACGGTGATATATCTAGGTCGGCCTCCTCCATAAAGGGAACGATAGACAAATTCCGTTGTAGGTGATTGCTTCGACGACATCTCTCTTTCTCATCCTCCACGTATAACTATAGTGCCTACGAACTCTATTTGTCATTAATGGAGGATACCCAGTGCAAGCAGGCGGCACATAAGCCCGCGAACTCAGATGAAATGGGTGAAAAGAGGAAGTCGGGAGATGGGGAGATGGAACAGTCCGAGCAGGAGGAGCTTTGTCGCGGGTTCAAGAGATCACTCTGCCACAGAGATGTCAAGGTCCACTTTGTAGGTGCTTGGTGCGTGTCTGCAATCATCTTCCACGAATCTCAAGGTGAAACGAGCATCGTAGGGACACTGTGTCGTCGATTGGTGTCCTCCGAGGAAAGTCCCTTCCAGAGACAGTGTCTGGGATGGGACATGTCTGTGCATTTCGACATGCATTGGCGTTGGATGAATGCCGTGTCAAGTTTCAACCCGAATACGTTAATGGTGGTCTGGGACCGCGTGTGGGAGATAAAGGGAATGTGAAAGAAGTGTGGTTTGCGGGCTCCCATTCAGACATGTATGTTTCGTGCATTCAGTGATCTGGCCTTCCCATGATGCATCTTGATTGCAGCGGCGGCGGAAGTACTCTGAACAAGAACCTTAAGAACTTTGGACCTGCTCTGCGTTGGATGACGTACGAGGCAATCGCGTACGGTCTCCGAATTGAGGCGTACGAAGGCGCTTGGGAGCCCCCACAACTTACGGAGTCACTCAAGGGGTTTTGGAACTTATTGGAGTTGCTACCCTTTCCCTCCCTCTCATACGCTGATGAGCATAGTATAACCTCGTTGTAAGTCACCTGAAATCCTCCTTTGCAGTTAGAACTGACAATTCTTGCTCAGCCCGCACTGTTGGGCGGGGAGGACAATTCAAGGAGGGCAACGAATACACCAGTCTGTCCTCAGCCAGAAGCCTGTGCCCGTGTCGAATGTAGTCAATTGGCTTCCGGGTGAATTCTCCATTGAAGAGGCTGTAAAGGACGAGGTTGAGGCGTTGTACCGTCCACCGGTAACACTCAGCCCCGTGCTTGTACTTGAAAGGTGGGACGACCTTCATCTGGATCATGATATCATCGAGCCAGATCCCTTCGAAAACGCAGCCCATGCTCTGACCTCATTGGCCAGTGCTTGCCTGTCGATTGAGAGCGGAGTAGTGAATTTCTATCGTTTCGGTGCAGCGATCACGACACTACAGTCATTCTTAAATGATGGTGAGATTGACTTCAATGATGCTTCTGTATTTGCTTCTTATCTCAGGACCAGTCGAATGGTTAGCTTCACTCGTTGAAGTTCCCGATGCGGGAGGCACTCTCCTGACAGCGCTCGGTACCGCTGTGCATCACGAACCACCCACGATAACACTGGAGCTCAAGGAGATGTTGATACATCTCCTTTCCCAGACGCGGCTTGTTCCAACGACCTCTCGGCTCCCATCCGTTTCGCAAGTCTACCAGTGGGGCTTAAATATTCGCCAATACCGCGATGACTTTCTCGAAGTTCTACAACCATTTGGTGAGTTGTTTCATCTGTGAAATGAGCCACCATGAATGATGTCTGTAGCTTGCATCGGCTACCTCAATATGAGGAACAGTCAGAATGTGGCTTTTTCGCTTCAGGGCCCAGGGCAAGTCATATTTACCTCAAGCCCTGATGAGGCAACATCCATTTTCATTTGGGACGGACTCACTCAACCTCGCGACGACATCGCCAAGGTTCAAGGGGAGCATTCAACAATCTCCCATGATGGTTCACACATTGCCGTTAGAGATGGGAAGGATGTCATCATCATTGACACCATCGCGCAGCCGCCCTCAACCACCGAATGTACTGACGACGAGGATCCCAACGACAGTGGCGACATCCGGTCTCTATGCTTCTCAACCGACAACCACACCCTAGCAACGGGGCATCTGAACGGCTGGATCAAGCTGTGGCGACGGGAGGGAGATCAATGGAAGGTGGTCAAGAGGTTTGAAGGCGGGGACAACAGGATCTATCAACTTGCTTTCTCGAGGGATGGCTCTCGATTGGCGTTCGATGCGAATACCACCAAAGTCTGGAATTTGGCGGACAATGCGGTGATTGAGTTGGAAGATTCTTCAGACTTGTCGTCACTTGCCTGGAGCCTATCCGGAGATCAGATCGTTTCTGGCACCTACTTTGGCAGCGTGAAGATCTGGAGCGCCGATCAGGGGAAGATCACACACACGTTCGAAGCCCATGATGATTATATTCACTGTCTGGCATTCCGGGATGATGGACAGGTGCTTGCGACGGGGGGCCAAAACCACAGGATACGGATTTGGCAATGCGATAACTGGGAGAAGATTTGGGAGTTTGATATCGGTGAGCCAGTTTGGTCGCTTGCTTTCTCGCCGGATGGGAAGCGGCTTGTATCTGGAGGAAGATGGGGTGCACTCCATCTTTGGGATGTGGACATGGGAGACGACGAGCCTGTAGATTGATTTGTACTGTATTTATTTCCTTGTACGCAGCCCGTTTTCACTTTGGATGAGGTTCAGTTTCAGCTTTATGTCAGACTGTGATTGACAACAAATAAGACGACAGTCATGACATGGGTCATGGAGCTCCTCAATGCTGAGCACCTCCCTGAGGGATGGAGGAGGGACAAAAGTCAAGTTCGCGCATCAACCTCATAATTGTCAGGCACGAAGGTCGTTCAGACGAGATTGCAGTTGACATGCACTGACTTTTAGTTATGGAGAAACTAGGAGGTACATGGGGGACCTATAGAGCAACATACGACTATATGAATGAAGTACAAGCATGGTGCAACTAAGTACGGGGGGCGGCACCGGGGACGTTACACCTCTCGCGCCGTGGGCAGTCCTATGATGTGAGGACAGGGTTGACAATGGTGACAGGGATGTCGGCGAAGTTGAGCGCGACCAGGAGGTCCTACATCACCATTCACCTCAATACACATGCGCGGAAAGTAACGATAGGAAACACACCTTGGTATCGCTATCCACCTCCAAACCTCCAACACTCGCACTAACGTCCAGCGCCGACACTTCGGGGACGTAGTTGTCCTTACGTTCACGCTCCTCTTCTTGAAGCTTGAAGGAGATGCCGCAGACGGGGCCTTTTTGGATACGCTGCACGAAACGAGTGGTCAAGCCGGTGATCTTTTGCGGAGGCGTTTGGAGAGGACCACGAGAGCTGCGAGAGTGGATCTGGATAGGCACAGGGAGTGGTTAAGAGGAGAGAGCGAAAGAGAGAGGAGAAGGGTACTCACGAGGATACTCAATACTTGGGTGCTCATGCTAGGACATGACGAGCAACAATGAAGACGTATGTGCTTGATCAGCGTTGGCTACAGAGGACGTGACGAGGCAGGAGTAGAGAGCGTTTGGGCTGTGATAAGCTGGGTCGAACATCGTCCATGAATCGCCTGCTCTGCGAGGTGTTTATGGCGATGATTGGGACGGAAAATAGCTGATCGCGAGAGGAAAAGTCGTGGTCGATGGATATTTGTGGTCGACGTACAGTTCCTCATGCATCTTCTCCGTCCGTCTACGCTCCCTCTTGTCGACATCTCTTCTTTTAACCTCCCTCGAAAGCCGATGCCACACAGCGCCAACCTCTCCATCTACAATCAAACCCGGAGCGTGGAAACCATCCAGCGAAGTAGATTCACGATCGGTGGAGCAATAGCAGGAGAGCCGCTCGTCAGAAGAGATGGTACCTGGATGGGAAAAGCCCAAGACGGTAGTCAGTTGAGGCGAACGTTGACTGGGAGATGCGCACCATTAATCAACATCTATTGCCCACCAGATCGTAGCGGTAAGTCACAGGAAGGTTTCCTTGACTGCATTGTATCCGGTATTAGTCGAAGAAGATGGCTACGATAAGGCAAAGAGGTCAGTCAGAGGCCTTGTATTATAGCTGACTCACTGGAATCGGAGTCGAGGTACTTCTCCCATCTTATGCAAGAAGTATTCGAAGGCAGCTTGGAGAGAGCGAACTCAAGAAAAAGGAGTATCCCAGCTCAGCGCTCAAGGCTAAAACCATGGGGTGGGGCGAATAGGAAGGCTCATGGTTGACGTTGAACGTTGAAACGTTGAAGAATTGTCTGTAAGATGTACGAGACTCGAAAAGCAAACCGTATGGCAAGCCGTTTGAGGGCAGGAAGACAGATTTGAAGAAAATGAGTCGACGTTGATGAGGGCGATGAGAAAGAGGGCGAGGTCGTTGGTGGGAAGAGGAGAAAACTGTGGGAGTCGAACGGACTCAAACCAATCACAACTGCGTACCTGTGACGTTGTTCTTCCCCGCACTCGGCTTCCTCGGGCCTGTCGGATCCTTCCATTCTAGTCTTTACTTCTCTTCCAGTCTCTTCCCTAAGCCCTTCATCTGTCTTCGATCCCAAGGGGAAACCACTCTCCTTCCCCACTCCGCTAGCGTAACCGGTCCTTTCTTTTGTCTTCTTCTCCGGGAAGGTGAGAGCAAGCCAGGCCGCTATTCAGGCTTGTAGAGTATTTTTGGGATTACTCCAGATCTTTGAAGGAGAAACGAGAAAATGGAGTGGAGAGCGGAGAGACTAAGCACAAAACGAGACTTAGGAGTCAAGACTGAGCGCTGAGACGTCAGGAATACAGACATGCGAGCCTCGAAGATTGAAACCTCGACTTGTACGTATTCCAGATCCAGTCATCGATGAACTGGGGTAACGAATCTAGTAGAGCGCAAGCGAGAGTGAGAGTACTCAATACAACACCACTCGGTATGTTTACCGTTCAATCCGAATTTGTCATCCTCGAGTCATATGGGGGACCCAGTATCAATATCGCCTCTGCGAGAACAAGACTCTTGACTCTTGGCTCTTATCCCTGGGGTAAATGATGGAAGTGGTTGAGTGAGAGCGATGTCACTGGTATGGAGGATACTCTAATCCCTTAGACGTTTTGTTTGAAAGATGATGGATGATATATGAGAAACGACCGAACGCACTTGTGAGTTTCTAAACGTACCATTGTGTCTACAGCTTCATTCATCGCTCTTCCTCTGCATCGTCGTCTTCCACATCCGCCGAAAGGAAACAGAAAGCTCGCGGAATGTGAGCGAATTTCGAATGGTCGTTGTTAGCTGGCATCGCCCATATTGAAGCCTATGATGCGAACCCAATAGAGTAACAAGGAAGACGCAACTTGGGCCTGTATTTCGCGGATTAAACTCCTGTCGCGAGACAAAGCAGAAAGTCGAGCGGGGAGTTGGACCAAGTGACTACTCTACCTCCGAAACTTGTTAGTGTGGGCCACCGCGTCGCGTGGCAAGTACGGGTCAGTCATGAACATGGATAAGTCGACATACAATTTGCCTGTTTTTGATCTACTTAACCGTTTACCGAGCGTGATTAAAACCTTCGAAACCTATAACCCTGCCTTCGTACGTGTTACGCACCATCCCCACCCTCCCCAACCCTATCCCCTCATACACTCCCATGTGTCTTTGATGTTGTCTTGATGGTCCCACCGTGTAGCCAACTCAAGTCTACCCAAACGAGGTCCAGAAATATCCATCCTTTGGCTAGCGGTGCCTAAGAAGGATAGGAAGTAAGGTACAATCTGTCCAAGTCATGGAAACGCGATGATCACTTAGTATTCTCGATTTTCATCCAGCCGGCACATGTTTGAACTCGAATAACTCCATAACGGCTGTACGGTCCGTCTATTGCTCGTAGAACCGTCTTCGCGTGGTCATACCTCTTCTGTAGCGTACTAGAGATCGCCTTGAAGTCGGGTTTTCTGAGGTGGGAGTGCTAATGTGCGACGACGAGGAGGCCTTAATGGAGATGGTTCAATTTGATGCCTACGGAAACAATGGGGCGGTTGCAGGTGACTATGGGGAATACAAAGTCAACCATAGACCTTTCAAAGCGAGCAGAATTGATGCAAACGTACCAAGTTTAACTTTCTCTGGCTCAATGTAATGATCGATTGTTTTAGCGACAAAATGCCAGCGAAACCCAAGCGAAAACCAAAAGTGGACGGATTTAACAGGACCGTTAGCTTTACCGTTCCATTTGTAACACGCGCTGCACAATCAACGAAGACGGTTAGCACCATTGTCAAGAGAGGAACCATTGTTCCCGTTATTCTCGAGGGGAAAAACGAGCCTGAGACGGAGTCTGCATTTGATGTTATGGGGGAAAGGGCGAACCATCGAGCGAGGAGGGATCAGTCGTGATCACTGAAGTAAAGGTAAGCGACCCAGTCCATGACTCTAGAGTAAATCGGCTTCGTGTTCAAAGGGAAAAGAGAAGACGCAAGCAAGACTTAGATTTCGGTTTGGATTTCGTGGATTAGATCTCTTGAGGCTTTCGCGCGAGGAGAGGGGAGAAAGGGGAGAGGGGATCGGAGAGTTGACCCAAGGGAATAGAAACGAAGCCAGAGATCGTAGAACGGGGGACTCCAAAACGAGAACCAGGATAACGAGCAAGAGCCTACGGGAAAGGGAACCTCTGAGAGCATTCAACGTTGAGACATGAGATCGTTCCAGAAAGAATTCGTGCGATGATTCCTGTCCAGAGCAAGGGACTAGCAGCGAGAACAAAGGAGGACGGATTCAAGAGGACTGTGTGATGGGAACTGCCGAAGATATCATGAGGGATGAGGAAGAACCACATGGGGAGGAGATGAATCAAGATCAACATACCACGAAGCAAGACTAAGCGAACGTTACCGCAGGTATGCCGTAACGTGAAAGTTTGAACTCTAAATCGTTCTTCGTCCTCCTTGACACGGTAGTGGGATGGCCTTCGACTCCAGAAAACGCCGTTTGTTCCGTCATATTGCAGTCCGTAGTGTGCTAAGTTGAGTCATACATCGGTCAACTAATTCGAGTAGTTGTAGAACGTGCCTTCGAAGATTCGCCTATACGAAGCCAGGAAATGGCTGGGTAATAGCGAGATGACAACGCGCGCGTAGACCGTCTATTGAATCGGTCCTGTCGGATTACTCTGCACCATACGCAGGATATATGCGTCCGTTCAGGAAGGTGGTATGAGAACGTCAAGAAGAAGGATGGATACGCGAGAGAGAACAGTCAGGTATGACTCTGCCGTCTTCCAAAAATAATGAATCCGCGGAGGTAACAGCGAAAGGAGATGAACTGGTGTGAAAGAGGGGTACCGTCACCAGAATCTGAAAGCAGTAGAGTAATATGAGGTAGAGTGAGGACTTGCATGCGAGGCAGGACCATGGTACAACGTAAGGAAATGGCAGATTATGTAGAGGAAAACATTCTCGGTGTTACAGAATCGCAACAGTCGAATGGGAAGGTTCATGAGGCGGGAAATGGCATGAATTCGGTCGAAGAGCATAGGAGAGATGGATAGCGACCTGATGGCTTGGTTGACTAACGGGGACGAGAGAGGGAGGGCGCCAACGGAGCGTCCAGTGGTCGAACATCTGCGTGCTGTTGGTATCGGAAGGATGAGGATGTCGAATGCAAATTCGACCGACTGGTCTGGGACGTCGTCACAGAGACACCAGCGGTCTCGGAATAGTCCAAGTTGTCGTTGTCCTAAGTATCGGAGGCATTTGAAAAATTGATGGCGTCGGCGATGGCGATATCCGATGAAGAAGAGATTGAGTTCGTTGGTGGGAAGAAGAGAAAAAGATGAGAGCGGGACACGGGCTCAACTCCCCGAAGCTACCCCACACCTGTGACGTCTTCTTCCCCGCACGCTTCTTCCTCGGACTCTGAACTCTCCACGGAATCACTTCCCTCTGCGGTTCCGTGGCAAGGTCAAAACCGATTCGAACGTGTCTGACCCTTGCTAGTTTTCCTTGTTCTTAGAGCGGCATCGTCCACTCTCCTTGATGCATTGCTGAGTAGCACGAACGCTGACCGTGAAGCTAACGTCTTGTCTTTGTTTGACGAAGCCATATCACTCCAATCCCCAATTCCTACCACTCTCTTCTCGCTCTTCGAGTTTCTCATCTAATGCAACCTTCGCGGCTTCGACATCCCTCCTCTCGCAGTTGCGTGTTGCGTGTTGCATATGCAACCCAGCACTCTGTCCCTTCCTTATCCGTGTCATAGTCGTTCCCGTCGAAAACTCAAATGGAATTCACTGGGAGCACCCTCCTCATGGTCTATCGTCGCTAGCGCATATATGATGTGTATATGCACTATCCATCGTATCGGGGTATGGAGTTGGAGTGTCGTACGTACTGGGTCTGGGACTATTGCATATACCAGAACTGTCCGTCTAGCTATGGAAGGAGGTACGGATGCGATGTATGGGCTTCGTTGGCCGAGAGATGGAGGTAGGGATAGGTATATAGAGGTTGCACATCTCGAGGAAGTAGTAGTCCAGTCCGTATGTGGTGTAAAGCATTGGTCCGTAATGTAAGAGTCCTAGAAATGAATCCAAGTATGTACAGGAAGAGAAGATCGTGTCCGAGCGTGTAGAATAGGCCGAAGAGAAAGGATATACATGGTGTTCGAGGCTAGCAAACACATGATCTTATCATAGGACGTTTCGACGCCGTCTAGCAGCACCATAGCCCCGAGTCCCAGAGGTGCTAAGAACCTGGCCGCAGGATCGAGGAAAGACCAATCGAGCGTGTAGGAGCAGCTGCGTTTTCGAGAAACGAAACAGACGTTAGGCCAGACGCTCCGGCCCAACTACGTCAAGACGAGCTTGATCCCACATTGGTCGATACTTCCTGTGGTCGTGAGAAACCCAAGCGATCCAATAATCGACGACGTTTGCGTGCAGGTAAATGCGATCGTTGATTCCGAGCTCGAGTCCTAATGATTGGGTGAATACGATTTCATCACGAGCGCAGAAAGCCAGTCGACCGGCGTGAACGCGACTCCAACGGGACATCATACGCGGTGACATCTGACGGCGATGAGATGTAAAACCGATTAAGTCGTTGGCAAGAGAAGGGAAGCAAGAATCTGTAGTCCCATGTTTTCATAGGCATCATGGTCCGTGGCTTTCTTCGTCATACATCTGATCCCGCTCGAGTCCACATCCACACCCATACCATACCCTCCTACCAGCTTCCATCCCCTCCGAAAAGACGGTGCCCATACACAGCGAAATCGTCTCCGAAACGGGGGTATACACGGATAGCAGCGAAAGCTGTCGAGGAGGAAGAAGCGATCTCCGATGCCGACGGTTCGTTGGGTGCTCTGGATTGACGTGGACGATTGGAGGGATACGGGAGGTGGTGGTACACCTTAGACTTTTTGCGTAGTCGCTGTTGGCGATGGGACTGAGAGAGAGGAGGGACGGAGCGTATAGAAAATCCTCGTATTAGAATCAGAACCAGTAGGGGCACAGCTGGACACCGATCCCGGGTAGCTGGTGGCTGGTTACAGCCTAGTGACCAGTTCACAGTGTACGGGTAGCGATTATGCGAGGGGCTAGTGGATGGCGGAAAGTCGAAACGTTGGTATCTTGCCAAAAAATAGGAAGGGAGATGTGCACGACGCGTTTAACCGCCGGGGATAGCTTGTCGTCGAGGGCGTCGGCGCTACAAGGCGGGGAGGATGTCGGGTACTGTTGGACGCTGATTCCCATGGCCGATGGTTCGTTCTTCAACAGCTTTCATCTTCAGCATTCTCCCATCAAACCACCGACCATCCACCGACCAGCGAACAGAGTCCCTTCTTCGCAAACGAGCTAGCCAGCCCCCGTAGGACGATGTTGACCAAGAACAAGTCCGCTAACCATGCCCACCATGAGCTGGGGTATGGGGATCCGTCCTGAACGTCGACGTACAGATCGACACGGAAGTACAGGATTGTCTTCTGGACCGATGTAGACGATAGGAAGAGGTTGGGATATGAGGCGGGGGGAGGTGTATCTGTGTCTGTGGTACTTGGTAGCAGACTGGAGCTAGTACGCGTGCCGGTTGACACCATGGGGTAAACGAGCAGCGCAGCGACGGATGAAGGGTGGTGGTGGCGGCAGAGGTGGAAGTGGAGAGAATGTCCATATTACTGAAGTTGTTCGGATACGTGGTCGAGGAGTCGGCTTTCCCCACAGCTGTGAGGGTGGATCCCTGAGGAAAGAGACATGATGCTGGGGGCGGGCAGAGAAACGTTATCGACTTTGCGCAGCGCCGTGTTCCAACGTGAATGCTTCTTCGTCAAGACCCGCTCGACCTCCAACCTGCCTCTGCGTCTCATCTCCGACTTGAACTGGAAGCTTCCCATAAGCCAGCCCAAGAACCTGCCATCCTACACCGACACGCCTATGAGACGCTCATCTCGAAGCCACGCTTGTGGACAGCATCGATGCGTGACCTGTAATGGAGAGCGTGAATGGAGAATCTGGGAGAGGAGATAGCTCGTCAGCGAGAGATTGAGAAGGGAGTAGAGATAATCACGTACCACGGACTGTATAAAGCGGCGAGTCGAGCAAACCCATCCCCTCTGCAGTCAGCCCAACCTCCCACACGGAACATTTTCAATCTAGGACGGTATGAAGGCCTGGCATGGGTGAACCGCAACATGGGAATCGATCAGCATCGAGGTTGGCAGCAAGTTCCTTTGATCATCTTGAGTACCGTAGCGAGCGAGCAGAGCATGCCTTCGTGTATTGTAAGATTTGACCGCCCGTTCGAGTAGGGAGAGGATAGAGCACACGAGCGTCGGGAGCTGCGGAAGGGACTGGTACGTGGATGGCTTGATTCCCTTGTTGGTTGCAGGGGAAGATGCTGGCGGTGCTGGGTACTGAGGAGCACAGGGCAAAAGGAGAGCCGAGTCGTTCGCAGTTG
>BEWF01000030.1:0-114966 GCA_002583695.1 Pleurotus salmoneostramineus
AAAATATTCGTTTTTCCTGATGCTCTACCACCAGTACACCAGCGCTTGAGAATTGGCGTCCAACCAGCCAGTTTTCGGGTTTCCCACCGAGCTCTCTAGGAATGTCCTCTCAGGAACTGCGAGTCACAATATAAAACATCTAGCCTGCTTCGTCCCTCTTCAAGCGCCTCGTCTACACGCTGTAACCTTCACCATAGACTCGAAATGGTTAAACAGGGTCTTCAGGTTCAACGCACTGCATCTCGAAGGTGATGGGGTGGGTATAAGGAGATTTTTTGGGTCACAAGAACGACAAATGCTGTTGCGCAGCTAAAATAGACCGCTTGGGTTTCCCAAACGCCCAGTGATACGACGGCACAGCGAGAGAAGCGAGTGTGAGATTGTAGAACACCGTAGAACGGAATGAAGGTAGTCACGACTGGCCATGGCGCTTGAGCTTAAGTGAGCAATTCAATCACCGTATCCTTGATGCCTTCTCTATAAAGAGACGGAGGAGAATCTCCCCAGAGTCCAGGTGGCTTCCACTTCGAAGTGTCACTTTTCCTGTCCTGTCCCAGGCTCCCAGCTGTCCAACGTTCAACAATCCATCAACGGAAACCATGAGCGTGCTTGACAGTGAGTGATTCCATCCAATGTGTTCGTCGCTCATTACCTAGCTCAACGTATTGGTCAGTCAAAGCTAACCCAGTCAATACGAAGCCTATCATACCACTAGGAAAACTAGTGTCCCAAGGAAACGTCCAATTACAATCGCCGCCGCGTTCCCCGGTCTCCATCGTCGACCACACTACGCAAACGGCGACGGATGGCGGCGTCAGTGGCACTACCAGGAGCGGGGACGTCTATCATGATGATACAATCGGTGGGCAAATCCAGGGTGCGATCGTAGGTGGACGAAACGAAAAGCATACCTTGACCTATTACCATAGGAAACTCTGAATTACAATCGCCGCCGCAGGCCACAACTTCCCCGGAGTCCAACACCGACCACACTCAGCAAGTGTTGACGGATAGTGACGTCAGTGCCACTACCAGGAGCGGGTCCCTCTATTATGGTGATACCATCGGTGGGCAAATCCAGGGTGCGATCGTAGGTGGACGAAAAGAAAAGCATACCTTGACCTTTTACCGTAAAGAACTTTGCTTTTGGCTAGTTCTTCAGCTCACCTATAGTACGTCCTATTAGCACCCAACTCCAAGGAATCATCGTGGCCCATAGCCAGTGTGAAAGAGGAAGACAATGGTACGTCTGCCTCGATTGCATAGCTGCCTGTCTCACTCCTTGGAAAACGACTACCCGCAGGAAAAACTCAATTACAATCGCCGCCGCAGGCCACATCTTCCCCGGAGTCCAATACCGACCGCACTCAGCAAGCGTTGACGGATCGTGATATCAGTGCCACTACCAGGGGCGTGGACGTCTTTTATGGAGATACCATCAGGGCGCAAATCCAGGGAGCGATTGTAGGCGGACGAAACGGCGAGCATTGCCTGACCTTTAATCGTAAAGAACTTCGCTTTTAGCTAGAGCTTCAGCTCACCAAGAGTATGCTCTATTAGCACCCAAGGAATTATTGTCCATGGAGAGTGTCAAAGAGGAAGATGAAGGTACGCCGCCCTCTCTTACGTGGCTGCTTGTCTTGATCTTATTCAATTAATTTCCAAGAAATCTCCAAATTGGAGGATGAACTACGTAAAATCGAGGCTTTTAACGAGGGCTTTATGGCCCTACGTAAATGGGATAAACTGACTAGCATCAAGAAAAGGATTGAAGTTGCGAAACGTTTTCAAAATGAGCTGTTGACCGGGAAGCCAGCGTGACGCTGTGCAGCCGCTTCCCTCCTGCATATAAAGAGTTGCTGTCTCTCACTTATCTTGTAATCTGTCGCTTCTAAACAGAGCATGAGTGTTTCTCGGATAATTGTTTACTTAACCTTTCAGGACGACCCTTGTATGTTGTTCGTAAGGATTGCATTTCGTGCTCTTCGCCTGTTCAAGCAGGATATTGATACATCCAGGAGCCTCGTGCACGAGCGGCAGGGATACTCCGCTTGGTGTAGGCTTGATATGTCTTTGGAGAAGAATACGTGCCAGAGTCGTTCGCGGTGCGTTGTACTCTTTTTGACGAGTTCGATATAGGGGCGGGTGTGAGGTCCCCTAAAACAGCTTCAAAATGACGTCATTGATCTTTTGGCCCTCACTCTCAACTCACTCTAGTTCTTTGTTACATCGAAATCCTCTGTTTATGATATTGAATGATCCTAAAACTCTTTCACTCCACGCATCGAAGCCTGGCTGACTCACCAACACGCTGTCCTCCACTGACTTCTTCTCAAACTCCTAGCTCTGGCTTTTCACGTGGTACGTTGACCTCCAGTCTGTATGTTCCTATGAACCCACGAGTAACGACATCCGCTTCTATCGCCAACGCTAGTAGGAGACTTTGAATTACCCTCGTCATCAAGATTATACGGTGTGATGGGACCAGGCCCGTATTCTGCTACTCGCCTCCGGTTTTCCTCCGCTTCGACATCGATTCGATCGCCTTCAAACGGCGAAAGTTGACGTGACTATCTAACGACACTTCCTCGTGGTTTGATCGACTCAGGTCCTCACACGCATTCCGGAGGTCAGTGGCGAATGAAACCTGGGGGGACATATAAATACAAGCGTGTTTTCTCCCTTTTTCACACATTATCTCGCACTCCTTCTTGTTCTCCGAGCAAACTGGCAATGTCTACCCCCGAAGAACAGCCTCTCACTAGCGTCAGCGCAGCCTCCAGCGAAGAACAAACGGCACGAGTCATGGCCACACCGCTCCCCGTTCATCAAGCCAGGGTTATGACTGCACCACTCACCGAAGATGCCAGAGTCATGGAGGTATCTTCCGATGCCGATAACGCTGAATCGACAGGGGAGGCTCAAGTAGCGAGAGTGATGACCACACCGCTGGCTGTGCAGCAAGCCAGGGTTATGACCATACCGATCGTTGAGGGACAAGAACAGGATGCGGCGAGAGTCATGGACTCACCCGCCGATCCCGATATCATTGCAGCAGACTCCTCCACCGAGAAAGTAGCAAGAACTATGATTGCACCGCTCGCCGTGCGTCAAGCTAGGGTCATGGCCGCCCGAGTCGGCGAAGATACCCAAGATGATCAAGACCAGACTAGGGTCATGAAGACTACACTCGTCAACGAAGGTACACCTTCGCCGTCACCCATGGAACCACAGAACAACCTCGTCCCACCTACGGGGACGAGATACTACCGCTTGTACGCCTCTTCTCTCTATGCTCACAATCAGACGAATAACACTCTCAACGTTAGCGAGCGATACCCTGTAATCACCAACCGCAACCTCGATAACAGATCCACCGTCACCTGGACCGTCGACGCATATGTCTATCTTGCCAACGCTCCACCTTCCCCCACCTTCACTGCAGATGGCGGGGAGGTATTCGTTGTACTAGTTCATTCTGGTTCCGCGACCATGAACCAGAGGGATGTAGGCACTATCTTCAATATGTTTACAGTTCAGACCTATTCACCGCCGAAGGGTGCGGTGGTGGAGACCCATGAACCATTGATACGCGACTTTTTTTATGAGCGCAACCGTGCGTATTATGGCTGGTTCTTGTCTTCGAGTTTATCCCTTCCTCCCCATCCATATTCCAACTCTTTGGCACTTCTTCCTTGCGCTCTGCTCGCGCTTTCTCTTCATATCTCTTCCTCTCTATGTTTCGTTGGAACATCTCCAACGCTGTCCTTAACCTGCCCGCTGGACAAACTGGCCTTATCGCGCCTACCGGGAAACCTTCCTTCATCGCCGGCGCTATTGGCGTCCAAAACTATACCTGTAGCGACGCTGGCACATACACGTTCGTTCATCTTTGTCCTTGTCTGCAGCCTTGTTTTACTGACATTCTTCTCATTCTTTCAGGAGCGTCGGGGCTCTTGCTGAGCTCGTTGACATTTCGTGTTCATATGGAACCTCCTCATTCGATACCATCCAAGATAATTGGTATCTGATCTGGACCGTGCTTCCGGCTGGAACACCCCCCTTGGCTACGATCGGTAACCCCGAACCGTTGGGCGAACACTACTTCATCCCCAACCCAGTCACCGGTACTGGGTTGAGTCCGAAGTGGGACTTCACCTCGCATGGAACGACGAGCGGGAACCAAAACGCCTTCGTTATTGGTGCCCGGTCTGGTGGTCTTCCATCGCCTTCGGGGTCTGCTAACGTTGATTGGCTTTCGCTGAGCAATGTTCAAGGTCGGCTTGCGAACCAGGTGTTTAGGGTTGATACCAAGGGTGGTCAGCCGCCTTCCTCGGTGCGTCTCTTCGTTCCTCTTCGATCCATGTTGAACTGATTGATTGGCACGGTTCTGTAGTGCCGCCCCGGTACCAGCATCAGCGTTAAATACACATCCAAGTACTGTGAGATGTGCCATCCCTTTCCCAGAACGCAAATCTAACTTCGATGGCTCATGTTTCTAGGGTTCTTTGGGAGCACGTTGTAATCTTTGTATAGGCGAACGATAGATCATTCTCCCTTTCATGGTGACACCGAGTTCGCGGCCTCATTTTTGGCACCGCTGTATCTCTCAATGACAAAACGTTGAAACTTGTGAATGAAGCTCTATTCTAGGGTACAAGACAAAGAAGGCGTGGAGTGACTTGCCTTGACTGTGGCTCGGCCGGAAAACACAGTGAAGCAACGTAGATGGTCTCATAAGTGACCGTCATCTCAAGCTCCGGTATCTGGACGATCTCGGGGTCAACGAACGAGAGCCCTCCTTGACAGTGAGTGCGACAGAGAGTAAGCCGTCGACATCTTGATGCTCAGATGTCTAGGTTACTGAGTACTCAACGTTCAACCCCAACGCGCAACTCTAAAAGAAATTAGTTTAAGGATGAAGGCGACAACTCCTCATTATGGAAGGGCCCAAACTCACCTTCTACGTCTCGGCTAAGGCTCTCCCACCATTCTTCCCATCTTCCCGGTTGACGTTGAGGGATGAGCGTCTTGACTGTCGACGGTGCGCCTCGAACATGGCGAACGACTTCAGAAGGCTTGCGATCGTCTGACATGTCGACCACAGTCAGCTGGGGGAACATGTCAAACATGGGATCCTCCCCGGCTCTGAGGGTTAACGACCCCAAATTGCAATAGAGTAATAGTCTTGACGGAATTTGAAGAAAATCCCCAATGTACAGACGTGGCTGAGCAGTCTAGAGTATATGTCATTTTGATGAGCTGCGCTTCCGATGGGGCAATGGAGGAACATCCGACTTACTCTTAAATAGTACTTAGAGAGCGTGAAGCTGATGTATTCCAGGCTATCCAGGTGCGATGCGAGTTGATAGAAGCACCTCAAGTCAGATACAACCAGTTTCAAGGTTCGAATTGAGCGGAGGAATTCTTGAGGGGGTAAATATCCACTCGCAATGAGGAATGTACCATCCAAGTGATGGATACAGCGCTGGCCCGTTGAGATGAACTTCCAATATCCTGGGTCGATGATCAAGGTACGTAGGTTGGGCAAAGCATCCGCTGGAAGCTCAACAGTGAGATGGTGAGCGAGGTTTAAGTACTGGAGAGATGGTTGTGCAACGAAAACGTCGCGGAGATCGTAGATGTCCGTTGAATACCAGGTGCGTAAGCCTGGATGATCTGATTGAATTGAGGAGGGTTGTTTCCGGATGGGCGATCTCTAAGGAAAGCTTCTCGAGGTTGGTCATCGATGAAAGGATTCTTGATAAGGTAGGAGCGAGCTCTCGGGGGATATGGCTGGCTAACGCGAATTGTCTGGTGAGGGCCAGGTGTGAACTTGCTTCGAGAGACGATAGACCATGCCAATTCCTTCCGTGCTCAATTTCCTTCTCAATGCTCTCGTACAGGACTGGTATGGAAGCGTCATGAAAGCTGCGACACACAAAGAGTAATGGGAAAAGATCGGTGGGTTTTGGGATTGCGACTACATTGAGGATGACGGGGAAGAGTTCCCGGGGGAGCTCTAATGATTTGCATTACGTCCATGACCGAAGGCGTCAATTACATCTCATTTTACTCACCCGTGAAACCAGAAGCCATTGCGGTCAGTTCGAACAAGAAGGCCGCACCACGACCGTGCGATGTGGATAGACACAGGGATCATGACGTGACACAGGAGCATACGAAAAAGGGAACCTTCCCATCCTGGAATGATCGCTTTCTTTACGACTCAAATGCTGAACACGATGGCCTCTGTTTCTACCGGTGAGTCCCGCTTATTCTGTTCGAAACATTGGAAAAGGGATAACACACGTCACTACTTATTCTAGATCTTCCTCCCGAGGTTTTGGATCTCATCCTGAACGAGGTGGCCATCCCAAAACGCACCGACCTCTACCCCTTCCTCTTCGTCTGTCATCGTTTCCATGATCTAGTGATACCAATACTCTATGAGGAGATCAGTAAACAACTCAAATTCGGCGGAAGCTGGGGGTTTCTATCATCTCTCGAAGCTAGCTCACATTTGGCCCTCATCAAGCGATTTTCGCTGATCAGTACTATCCTCCCCGATCCTAAGTCCACCTTACCAGACATCTTTGCATCCATGACAAACTTGGTAAAACTCTGCTTGAATATACCTCGTCCGGAGCCAACCTTAGTCACCTCGATCCGTTTGTCGACACTCACACATCTCAGCTTCACCGGATACCTCACCCCATATACCTTCCGGCATGTCCTTGTCGCACTAAAGTCCCTCACATATCTGAAGATTGGGTACTTCCCCCAAGATATGGAAATTCCAGCCCATGCTCTGCCCATCCTACGTTCTCTAACCAGTGACCCTATTCTCTGGAGTTTCTTCGCAACGGGCCGGCCCGTGCAGCATTTAGAAAGTCCTATAACCCTGGTGTCAAGTTTGTATTTACGCTCCCAAGGCTTTCTCCACTCTATCATCACCTTAAAGCTCGAAGTCGCGGACCTGAAATACTTTTGCGAGGTCATCCCACACCTTCAGAGTGTTGAGTATCTTTGTTTAAAAATGGGGGAGACGGGTGTAAGCGTTCCATATTACTTTTCGTGCTTTTGAAAGCATTGTGCTCACAGAGTTCAAGGGCGTTCAATTTTATGCCTCGCCCCAGATTGACGATTATTTGGCTATTCCATCTCAACGCCTTCGATACTGCAACTTGGGATCATTGCAAATTTCGGTTGAAGATTCGACACGAATGTTTGACAATTTCCCCCAGCTCAAAGCTATCGACACCTCAGCGAAAGACTACCGAAGGCCGTTAGCAGTTTTCCGATACCTCAGGGACGCAGTGCTATCGCCTGTCACGGCACACATACCTCCGTTGAAAAGATGGGAGCAATGGTGGGAGAACATCAGTCAGGATTTGGACGGGTAACGGGATATAAAATTCCCGGGAACTAGGTTAGCGCTTGTCGTGTTCAAGTTGATAATTTCCGCCGCATAGACTTTACAATTGATGTACTGGCTGGGTCCCCAAATATCCAGTTCCCTCTGAACACGCGACCTCCTAGTCATTAGGAGCTCCTCCTGTGATGACGCAGTTTCCATGACGTGCTTACTCTCCCACGGTTCTCTTGGTTCTTGATCTGCCAACTGTCGCGGCGAATGGACTCTTGCTGTCGCTACTCTGGCTTCTGTGTCGTCACCACTCTTGTCGACGCTCTGGCTCGCTTCATAATCTATTCCTCGGGGGTCGACTTCAATCTGGGGCTCAATTCCGACTCTCTCCAATTCTTGGTTTTTATCACATTTTTCTTCGGACGACCGACCTGAAGCTTGAAGCTTGCAGCCAGACTGCAAACGTTGCACGCTCTTTCAATATCTCGCGGTGTCTGATTCGACGCCACAGGTCTGCTCTGGACTCGTCTTCGTTTGGCACCAGCCCTTGAACTTCATCCTCTGAAGTTCGAACGGATGTTTTTGATGACCGAGAATTTGGGAGAGCTTCATGGGTTTATATTGATGGGCTCAGGCCTTCGAGCTCGCGGCTCCGTACTTGAATCTGGCTTATAATGCCCACCTTACATGGCGAGTCTCGGGAACTGTGCGAGAACATGTTTCGAAGCCCGCACATAGTTACTCTTGGCGTGGTATGTTTTCTCCACCTTTCCGACTCGGTGGTAACGTCTGGCTGACTCACCCAACTAGATTGAATGTAACGCCCGCGACGCCAACCTTCTTTTTGATCCAACGGCTCAGCCAAACTCGCATATTTACGGACTTTCAGGTCCTGATTTGCCAGCCGCTCAGGCATAGTTCATCCTGAGATGATACGTCTCTGATTGCCTTCTGCCGCGAGCCGGCAAGCTTTGAGGCTCGCGTATAACATTGAGCTTGCTCACTTCTCAGAAACGTTTCACCTTGGTACCTTGTGGTTTTCACGAAATATCCCGTAACCACTTCCCAGAAGACCCCATTCCCAACGATGCCAAGGAGGACGCACCATACACTCGTAGCCATTTTACCCACTTCAATAGAGAGAAAGTGCCTTTCTCATGGGAAAACACATATTTTCTAGCCGTCCAGTTCTTCTCAACATTACCTTCTCCAACTTGCTCAGGTTTGCTAGCTGACAGTCGCCCGACGACCGATTTCACAGAACGGATAAAAGCAGGCAAGTCTCACTACTCTTATCGGGCAACCTTCACGTTTTTCTGAAACATGTTCTCTCCTCTTCTAATCGCTCTCGCCCTTACCTCTGCGGCCTACGCTGCACCTTCTCCCATTGTTTACTCGGGCTGTAGCGTCAATGACGCCGTCTTAACGTTACCTCCCGGTCAAACGGGTCTAGTGGAGCCTAACGCACCAACCGCGTTTATCACCGCTGGAGTTGGTGTACAGAATTATACATGCAACGACGCAGGTACCTTCACGTATGTCGCTCCCTGTATCATCCTCTTGGCACGATGCTCACAGCTACTACAGGAGCGTCGGAGCCGTCGCAGAACTCATCGATATCTCCTGCTTATTTGGCACCGAGGACTTCGAAGACATCCCAGGCGAATGGTTTGATATCTGGAAGATCATGCCGCAGGGTTCTTCACCGCTCGATGTGTTGGACTTCGTTCCTCGCGGAAATACCGCCGTCGTGCTCGGTGAACACTTCTTCATCGTGAATCCCCTTACTGGCAACGGCTTAAGCCCGAAATGGGACTTCACTTCGCGGGGAGATACGAATGGCAATCCCAATGCGTTCGTTGTTGGTGCTAGGACGGGAGGCATTCCGGCTCCATCGGGTCCTGCTGACGTTGACTGGTTGTCATTGAGCGGCGTTCAGGGTAGCTTGGCCAGTCAGGTCTTCAGGGTTGATACTCGAGGAGGTCAACCTCCTGCTTCCGTACGTCTCACCATGCACTCTGATAACAGGGCTCTAACGCGATCCTACTCTAGTGCTCGCCTGGCTCAAGTATTAGCGTCCGGTACACCTCGAAGTATTGTGAGTACCTCGTTTGACACTTCTGCAGTCGTCGCTGATTGCGCAACCTCCTTCAAGGGTTCACTGGCAGCGCCTTGTAGTCCTTGAATACACAGTTTTGAAGCGATGCATACCTTCACTGCTCTCTTTATCTTAAAGGACACTTTCCGCCCAGAAAGGATGGCCGTTTACCACGGGATGAAAGGGAGCCATCATGCATCAGTACTCAGTGACGGCCCACCTCAATAAGGAATGTCAGGGTCCTTCCCGCTCGCTTCCTCGCCGATGGATCATCTGTTTAGACACTGCTTCATCCTTTCGGCATGCTAACTTTTCACGCGAAATTTTTAGATGCTAGGGTTTCTCAAATTGAATGTTGTTCTATCGCATACAGAGTAGCGCCTGCAGTAAGCCAATTCATCATCCCTGTTCGTAACTCAATCCCCAAGAGCTGATCTCCGTGGTTTCTGTGCTCTTCTTTGCAGCGTCTGAACGACATGCTTTCCCAGTCGCTTATTCTGAAAGAGGGCTGGGAATTGGACATCTGTGTACCATCACGGAGCTCTCTCCGATACCTAGGTCATTTTCACCGTTCGTTTGGTTGAATATGTGCACTCCCTTCGGCGGAGATATAGTTACGCTCAGCCTCACCTGTGGCTACCTTCGGGTACCAATCATCCGGGGAGGATTCCTTGAATCCGTCCACATGTGTCAAGTCATGATGACGGCTTCAAAGTGTTGACAGCTTCGCAGTGTGGGGTCCTCCCGTCCAATGGTCTCTGAATTCTCCCTTTTCGTCATGAACACAGGTCTCCTACTTGAGTACGTACCAACATATCGTGGTCGATTTTTTTTGGTTGATCGATTCCTCCAAC
The DNA here is from genome assembly GCA_002583695.1 of Pleurotus salmoneostramineus. Taxonomy (NCBI): domain Eukaryota; kingdom Fungi; phylum Basidiomycota; class Agaricomycetes; order Agaricales; family Pleurotaceae; genus Pleurotus; species Pleurotus salmoneostramineus. Next base: position 10,322 of record BEWF01000030.1, read on the forward strand.
GTAGAGTTTAACCGGGAACAGATCGACGCCACGGATTCAGTTGCGATCGTGGTGGCGTACCTTGGTGGACGTCTCACAATCGTTTGCGTCACAGGCTCACACAGCCGCTGTAAAACACGGGTTGAGGTGGTGAGAAGTGGCAACGTCCCCACAATACTCAAGTCACTTCTATGTCGTCAGACTGGTAATTGCCCGCGATTGCATGCAATCATCGTTGTCCATACAATGCTCCCTGCTGGTTGATGAAAGCGACGTCATCGAGATCTGATGAAATGTTAGCATCAAGACGGAGGTTTCGGAGAAACGGATGAATGTTTTCGTGCCTGCCCAGCCACGGTATGTTTTGATGGTCTAGTTCCCGTTCTCTCAGGATGTTGACAATTTCATCAAGCACGATCACGCAACCTTCGGTCTCCTGACATTTCATATCTCTTCTCTTCGCATTTCTCCGTTTTACTCTGTTGGTTCGACTAGCACCGGCTGGTAAGAAACTTATTATCTTTCTCTCACATCATGTCACATACTCTACTTGCGTATCTCCTCCAGAAGCACAAAACTCCACTTACATTTCGCCACCACCACTGGTGTTGAGTTGTTAGAACCTAGCACAGCTTATCAAATGGTTGGACCCAACAAGGGACCCCAGGAACTGATGCGGACCTCTCGGTTTTCAAGGCCCGTACCCCGTCAGTAACGCCTATCAACACTCAATTTTCGATGTGTTCTTAACCTTAACCATCAGCCAAGTACGAATCTTCCTCTTGCTCCCTTCTCGCTCCCGACGCAGGTCGGTTCCGACGTCCACGCCTACGTCCTACAACACGACCTGGACGCATAACGCCTAAGCCACCGCACGGTCCCTTTTGTCTTCTTTGAAAGAAACGAGATGTCGACGTTTTCGGTGGTTTCGAGTGTGGTTGCTATTAAGGTTGGGATTTTGGTGTCGAGTTTCTTGTTTGGCGCGGCGACGATTCAGGCGTTCTTTTATTACTCGAATTACCCGAAGGATCCGATGCATATTAAAATCTTCGTGAGTACTCTATTCTCTCCTCGTCATCATTGAGCTCAACGCTGAATGAATGTCGCCTTTTGACATCACTTTCAATTCGCGAAGTCGGCTGTCGTTTGGTGAGTTCTCTCTCATGAATATCAATCAACCTGCTCGTACTAACCGTTATTCTTGTGTCCATAGGGGATTAGAACTATTCGGGATGATCTTCTCGACACACCTCCTATACTCAGCAGCGGTCGAGCCGTACCTAAACGCACCGATCCTGATGTTCCTCAATCCACCGTACCAGATATTAGCAACGATCCTGGTGGGTAACTGGTCTGGAATCGTCGTTCAGGTCCGTCGTCCTTCTACTTCCATTCCTCCGTTCATCGCCCTCGTCTCAAACCTCAACTTGCATACACCGTTAGATCTACTTCCTCGACCGTGTCCGCCGATTCACCAAGCAAATATGGCCTATCATACCCTGTATCCTCCTCATCCTCTACACTTTCGCTTCCACCATCCCCGTTATCGTCATTTGTGGCACCCGTGGGCTTGCAGAGTTCACGTTGAATTGGCGGTGGTTGTCTATCAGCGGGATGTTTGTGTCGGCGTTCATTGATTTGTTCCTGGCGGGGATGCTGTGTTGGAATCTGGCGTTGCAGAGGAGGTCGGCGTTTACAAGGTGAGTGGTCGTGTCTTTGTTGTTGTTGGATTTAGTGGCGCTTTTTTGCGTCAGAGTGAGGGAAAGAAGGACGGTTCGCTGATATGAATCTTTGGATTTGTAGGTCTGCAACGATGATTGATAGGATTATCGTCATGACGCTTAGTGAGTCCAGCTCCCTGGCTGTGGTACAGTTAACTTACGAACGGTGCTTTAGCGACTGGGCTTATTACGAGGTACGTACCTAGGGAACCGCTTCGACTACAACCTTGTACCAACCCTATTTGAGTTCAGCGTCGTCGCCGTCCTTGCCGCTGTCTTGGTGAGTCTTTAACGAGTTACTCGACATTTTCCCCCTGGCTGAATACTTGTAAATAATTCACAGAGCATAGCTCTACCGTATGAATGTTCGTTGACTATCTGAGACTCTCGCTGTTTCCTTCTAATCGCGTTCTGTAGTGATATACCTGGGCGTGTACATCTGTCTGGCAAGAGGTTCGTGACCTGTCGTTTCTCTCTCCTAGAAGCTTCACTCACTCACCGTTACTGCTTACTACCCACACAGTCTACGCAAATTCATACTTCGCAGCGTGCGCCGCCATCCCTTTCATTTTTGATGTCTACTGCACTGAGACCATCGATCTTACGTTTTAGGCTGAACTCCCGAAACGTTCTTCGAAACGGAACGGACGAGACCTCGATCGAATCATTCAGGTTGTCCTTGCGATCACGTACGGGGCAGAGAGGCCACTCAAGTCCAAGCGCTGATCTACGAGGTTCGTCGTCTATCTTCTGCTTCGCTTGACGATTTTACTGACCTACCACCCTTATCCAATTTTTCTATCCGTAAAGGTGCTCGAATAGCACCAGTGGTGAAAGTAGCTTATGAGGAGCAGTTCCATGAGATCGAGATGAAAACTTTCTCTGGTGATTCTTCTTGACGATTAATTCATGAATCTTTTTTTCTCTTGAGGATACTCGCGCTCACACTTGCTTGAATGTATCGTTATATATCCATGATGTCTTGTATATATATCCCTTTGGACAACCCTCTCTTTGCGACTCTGGACACAAGCGGGAAGGGGTTAGGAGACGTCCCTTTCCTTGAACGGCATCTTTTTTCCACGGTTGAAAAGAGCGCAAGTGCCTGCAATGCCGCACCTCTTCGATCTCTTTCCTCTTCGTCAATAAGCTACGCTGGCCTCTGTCCCAGATATATGCTACTTGCTACTTAGTACGCTGAATGTCGTTGTGGTAAGTTCGAGCATCCTTCTCTCCACTTTCGTCTCTTATCGATGCTGACAGATATCCGTCCGTGTTTACAGGACGCGTCGCGTTTGGGATTTGGCCGCAATGGAAGCGGTGAAGATGCTTTTTATGCCTTTGCGGCTCGAAGACTGAGGCGGGTACGGCTCTGTCGACGGTGGACACAGGCTGGTCTGTTATTCTTGGGCATCTAGCACAGGTGAGTGCTGTCACTACCCACAGAAATCGTCTGCTGACTTATAAAATGCTCTGTCAGCTCTCCTGGTCGGCCTCGCCCTTCTAAGTCCTCGAATACGCTCGTCCTTGCGGTCCTTCACTCAGAACGGCAGCGTCTTGACGCTATCTAACCGACATTCAACGCATATATCTGCCTTGGCGCTCAGAACGCTCAGATGCGTTTCGAGAGGGTCCGTCACTATTACCACTTGAACTGTATTCGTGTCTGCGGCTGGGGTTCCGTCGCAGGGATGGCGGGAGCGGTGGTCCCTCGACAAATCTATCCAGCGTATCCGCATGGGAGGTCGTTCGCCTCCCCATTCGCTCCATCGTCTATCTCGCAACTCTGTCCTACGACCGAACCCCTCGAAAATGTGCTTCTCCCCGCCGATCATGGCGGAATTGAATGCAGTCGAGCGATCTTCCTGCATGGGGTGGTCCTGCGAGAAGGAACGCATGTATTTGGGGGGAGAGGGGGAGAAGACATTGTTGTCGCACTGTGACTCCATCGATGTTCGAACGTTCAGAGCTCGACCATCTTCCAAGATCTCGTCGATCAGTACTCAGTACCAGTACCAGTACCAGTCTCGGCGGTCGGTTCATCTCGCTCACAAAGCTAGAGTTGACAATTTCCCGACACGAGAGGACCCAGGACCCTCGAACCCTGGCACACTGAACTCTTGGGAACTGCCGCCTTCACCACTTCCGAGGGCCGAGCAAGGGGCTACTGGCTAACGTCTGACGTCCAACGAACCACCTCATTCATTGCCTTCGGTTTGACCCCAGAACGCGAACGCCTCTATATCTCCCTGAAATGCGAAGATTCCCTGGCTGCTCACCCCATTTAACGTTCCCTCGTTTCCCTCCTCGCCGTCTACTTGGTCTTACGGCCCTGTACCCATGGCGGCGGGATACCCGGCATCACTGGCGTCTTTACCCGTACATGTTCCCTGTACTCGAAGTTGATCGCTCTGGTGGTGAACACAGGGCTACTCGCTGTTTATGCGCTCGCAAACTGAGCGCTGGAAGCTGTCCAGCTCCCTTTGATGACGAAGAAAACGTGATTCAAGGCAACAAATCCCTTGGTTTCCGGGGAGGATATCCCTTACTCTACCTGTCGTCTGCTTTATGTTTTCTCGGTAATATTCGACCTCGTTGTCCTACCTATTTATTTGGACGTTGAACTCGTAAATCCCTCCCCAAGCTTTCCCCGCCCCTACATTTCGTTGTACCTACGCTCGGACTTGCTGCTTCGGTTTACTCGTCTTCGCCTCCTGTGTCACCTTGACCCATTGACTCCGTCAAGTAATCCCGTGGCTGTCCTTCGTATGTTCTCCATGCTTGATCGTATGGACCGTATGCACATACTTTACATGACACTGTTGTCTTTCAAGCCGTTGTGCCTTTTCACCGGTCACTCCCATCAGCTGAGCCAATACCAACCCTACGATTTTCATGTTGTCCATGCCAGTTTGATACCTCCGCGGAGCCTGCCCCACGCACTATGTTTCAGCTTTCCTGTGCCTACTTTCAACGCGACGGTAGAGTATCCTAGTGACAAGCGAGTTCGGACCCGACCTGATTGAAGTGCTTACTGTCCCAACGGCAGCTCTCCACATCGTTACCGTCGGGATCGACTTCCACCTTGAAACAAACCTCAGTTCCGCGATTATGGAGGTACGCAGCGCCACCTTTGACTCGGGGTTGCTGAGTTTCCGACCGTTCCCATCATTTTTGTGTTTGATTGCAATTTGATTGCCTTACTTTCTCTTTTGTATAGGTTTACTCGGTTGGGAACGGCGGCTCTTTGTGCAACCCCATGCACCAAAGAAGATGGACGTGTTTTCTCATCCCACTAAAATCGAAGAAGGGTTGGAATGGGCATGTAGAACATGATTTAAGGACATGGAATCCAGGTGCAATGTTAAGGCGTTGGTCCATCGTCCCCCCTCCTGTTCATCCTGACATTTCATCGTATAGCCTGGGGCGTCATCGAGGAGGATGATTCGCAGTGATGTAGACCTCGCGTTGGAGTATATGTGAGTACCGCTTGGAGTCTTGGGTCGTTCGCCTTGTTACATGTTCTGACGCAGTGTTTTGTTCTCAGTATTCCACCATATCTCATTGGCTTGACACTTAGTCTGGCTTTGTATGGAGTCAGTCTTTGTTCCTCACCCATACTTTTGCTTGTCCCAACTTTCAGCGCTCGCAGACTTTGTTGAGCCAGGCGATCACATACCTCCGGTCCTTCTCTGAGTAAGTCACGTCCTCCATCTCCGCGCACCTTCTCCTTCCTAACCAATGGTCCCCGTAGCGACAAGCTTTCCATTCGGCTCCTGGTGAAACATCTCTCTCTGCAATCAAAGTTTGACTGCTCGCTAACCAAATGGACGTGCAATTCGGCATACAGGTATTTTATCTTTTAGCCGTTGAAACTGCGCTTACTGGCTACGATGCGTGGAATATCGCAATTCACTTTGTCGTTCGCACCGGTCCAGCGAGCAGCTATGGCGTTAGACTTGGTGGATCGTTTTATCACCGTAGGCTCATTGTTCCATTTCTCACTGTCTCTGCATGATATTGATGATTTTACTGCTCGCGTTTTCGGCAGTGATGCAGCTCAGTACGAAGTTCTTTACTTCCCTTTGGGATATTGTTGACTAAATGGTACTGTTGATTGTCTCAGATACCATCCTAACGGCGAGTACCACAGTTTTGCCTTTAGAGTATATTGGCCTCGACTGACTCTACCTCCCTGACACTCTAAATGAAGGTCCTTGTATCAACTCCAGTCCAGTGGTTTTACGCTTGGCGAATCCGCTCCCTTCAAGATTCATGGCTCTTAACCGCGCTCATGTATGTCTTATCTTTAGTTTCGCTAGGTAAGATTACCGGCCTTCCCACCATCTCGTACACTTACCTCTTATAGTTATGGGCATAATTACTGCCGTAGTCGTACCTCGCGGGATACCTCTCTTCCTAGCAGCGGTGTTTATTCGTAAATCAAACCTCCCTGGAGATAGTGGGACGTGGACTCTCGCGCCCACATTGATGTGGCTTGTGTCATCGGCTCTGGTAGACGTCTTAGTCACTGGAGGATTGCTTTACAAGCTGGTATGTCCTTCTCCTTCTCTGCGGTCGAATCTAACGATGGACTCTGCTTAGTCCCATTCGCGTACTGGGATGAAGAGGACCGATAACGTCATCAACAGTATCATTCGGTGTAAGTCCACCCCTGGTTGCATTCCATCTTTGCAGTCGCTGACCTCACCTTTTCTCGTCCGTAGTGGCGGTCGAAACTGGGCTTTTAACTTCTGCGTGTATCATCGCTGAGATAGTTCTATTCCTCATTGAAGCGGTGAGCCAGCTTAATTCCGTGTTTTATCCTTTTACCTTATTTCTCAATAGGCTGGTAACACCGGCACCAGGGGGGAGTACTACTTCCCCATTCACGGGTTTCTGGCGAAGTACGTGATAGCTGACTTTGCGCTATCGAAACTGTATGCGAATACTCTGTTGGCCACGTTGAACGCCAGGGTGAAGTGGAGGGCTAAGGCGATGGAGGCAGATACGTTGAAGACTAAGGATATCTTTGAAGTATAGTACCTGTAAAATTATAACTTAAAAACTTGTAATTCTAGGCCACACGTCATGTACCCGTTCGTGGACTCGAACCACGCTGAACACGGCACGACGATCGCGAAAGGGACCAAACAGGGGCCTCCTGTTCTGTGATCATTCGATCCTAGGTCGACGCCCAGTCCCACGTTGCCAACCATCGCACATCGATTCTTTGACTTCGACGCGTCGGTGGATATCTCCTTTAAAGCTCTGACCTCTTAGTGATGCTCACTAGCAGATGTCGGACCTGTCACTTTCTCTTCCCACAGAGTCCTGGATACAAATCCTACTGGAAGTTGGAACCCCCCTTCGCACGAGGGTCCTCCCGGTCCTCTTTGTCTCGCGTCGGATGTACGATATCGCTCTCCCTATTCTCTACGGGCATATAACCATCGAAGGGACATCTCCGTATTATGATGGATTGTATGGGGAATTGGAGATGAATCCGATGTACACACGCTGCGGCAACCTCCCATCAAATCACGAGCATCTAACCCTCACAAAAGAATTCATATTGAAGATCGGGCGTGAAAGTCTGCTAGACAAGATGTCAGCTCACTATGAGCTATCCACCGTCATCGCGTCCATGCCCAACCTCAAGAAATTACATATGTCACTCCCATCAACGCCCGATATCATTCTTAAAACCATTCCCTCCGATAATTGCTTCAGACTCACTCACCTCAGCCTCATCCCCGGCGTGACCTCCGCCACTACACTCAGAGTACTGGTGGCACAGCCCACTCTCCAGTATGTGGATCTGGGAGCGGCAGTATTCCAAGACTTTACTCTCCCATCGTTTGCTCTTCCATGTCTTCAAACGTTTATTGGCGACTCAGGACTCTGGGATGTCTTTGTGAATAAAGGACAACGCCCTGTCGAACATCTGGTCGGGCGCATACACCATACGACGACCTTCAGGCATCCTCATGAAACCTTTAGGAGCATCAAGACACTGAAGATCGATTTTCCGAACGCCGCGAAGTTCCGTTTGATCTCTCCTTCCCTGGAGTCAATCGAGTACCTCAATCTCAGAGCGTATGGGAGAGAGGTATGTTCCATCTTCTACGGAGTTCTGGCCACTCACTTTCCCATCCTTACGACAGCCAAAGCTGAGCGCGAAGGATCTGTCTTGCATCCCTTCATCCACCCTCCGTTACGTCTGCGTTAGCAGTCGATCCGTCAGCAATCCCACAGCCCACAAAAGCGCGCTATTCAACGCCTTCCCCAGCCTCAAAGCGGTTGATTACGCAAACAGCGCGAGGCCACCGTCAGAGGTATCCCGGTACACCAGGGATTCCACGGCAACATTTTCATCATCCTTGTCATCGTCTTTGCCGATGATTCTGTGCGTTCCATATTATATGGGGCCATGGGAGGTGTGGTGGAAGGCTTTAAGACACTACTTTCCGAAACGCCGAGCGGTTGATCGGGATTAGGTTGAGTTAATATTAGAGTCGCTGTAAAACGTGCTACCACGCTCATGCACTCTAAGTAGTGACGGATTCTCCCGCTCTGATATACGATGCATCTGGTGGCAAGCTGATTTGGCGCAAGAAATGTTTTTATCGGTGAAAATACACATCTTCAGTATGAACCGATGGCATAACCGAGTTCATCCTCCAGTGTGTCCGTGCGTTCAGCGTGACGAACAGAGTATTCGCGTACAGCTTTGAGATGACGAAGTCTGCTATGACGTACTTCGCCGGTATGTCATGAGCGGGGAGGTGCCTCAGCGCAGCAATACTGGTGTCGCCGGCCTGTGGCGAAGAAAGGGCGGGTTAACCACGGAATATCGAAGAGTCAGAAAGGAAGCGTTATACGACTTACGGCTTCGATGATGAACAAGATAATTTCCGCGATGATACAAGCCGAAGTCAAAAGGCCAGTTTCAACGGTCACTGGACAGAGATGATCGTGAGTTGAAGACGAAGTCTGTAAGCAAAGAGAGATATTTACTTTGAATGATACTATTCACGACGTTGTCCGTACCCTTCATCCCCGTTCGAAGTTGGATCTGTTGGATAAAGATCGAGAAAAAGCATTAGAATATGAAACAAAGAAGTAAAGGGTCGACCTGAACGGACCAGTCGATATGATAACGCCCCAGTGATCAGAACGTCCGCCAAAGCCGAAGTCCCGAGCCACATCAGCGTAGGTACCCAAACCCACGTCGTGGCGTCCCCAGGGAGGTTCAAGCTCTGAATAAATTCAGCGGTGATCGAAAGAGGGATTCCTCGGGGTACGACGACGGCGGTAATCATCCCCGTGACTGACAGAGTCAAGCATGTTATCGCTCCTGCTGGATTAAACGGGAAGGATAAACTTACTGAGCGAAACGACAGACAAGACGTACATAAGCACGGTCAAGAATTTTGACCCTTGGAGGGTACGAAGTCTCCATGCGTAGAAACACTGAACTGGGGTAGAAACAAGGACCTAGCGCAGTTGACGAAGTCAGACAAGTAGGTACTCAAGGACGAACTGTAGGCTTACCGTCAAAACGGTATCTATCATGGGAACTCAAACTGAGAACAACGATGAAGGGGATACTGAATGGCGAGCTTACTCAGTTGCATCACTGAAACGGGATAGACACAGTCGGTTAGCATCAGTACGAGCGGTAACAGGAAGACGGACTGACAGTTATCGAACGAACCGCTGAGGATAACACCGTCAGCAGTATCCGGCGGGATTGTTTGAAGGTGGCTCGAGATATTCCACACGTCGTAGACAGTTAGCGCGGTTTCAACCGCTAGAAGGTACGCGACCTAGCGTAGATGCATAGAAATATCATTATCACACCGCCCCATGGGGAGATGTTTCGCAATACGCTTACCAGTAGCCGGATGAGGCGCTGGTCACTATGGGGACGGTTGGTTATCTATTCGAAGGAGTGGCAAAGACTGCGTGCTTACGTTGAGAATGAGCGAAAATAGGCTATTGCCTGGGGTGGTGGGCGGTTCGGAGATTATTATCATCGCTCAGGCGAGATCATACCTAAACCGAGCGTACCTGGCTTAACAATGTCTTCAATATGGGGGAGCGGTCAACACACGAATCCAGCGAGTATGCACAAAAGGGACGTACGCCGTACAGGACCAGACTGAGGGTGAATCCGATTATGTATGATGGAATGCTGGGTAACTGGTGATGAACAGCGGGGTCGATTTTGCGGAAGAAAGTAACTCACATGGCTTTCAAAACGAGCGCTACATCACCACGAATCATTACTGGTAGATTCGCCCAGAGAATACCCCAAGATTGTGGGGAAAGCGAGGAGGTTTTCAAAGAGGGACATTCGCTTCTACTTATACGTCTTGTTGGCGTCAACCCCACTCTTCGGCTTTGATATTTCCGAGGAACTTGGAGATTAGATGATCACGTACGCGAGGACATGAAATGGAGGAAAACCACTCACTAGTACTCCCAGCGCCGATAGAGGAACGACACCTCGTCAATGCGGCAGTATGAGAATGGCGGAGGACCTGGACTTGATTTGACCACAGTCATGCCTCGAGACCACGAGGAGCGCATTGCGAGGAAGCGAGGAAGGAAAGCGACAGAAGTATCAGTTCTGTCTGCGAAAACAAGGTATTTGTGCGACATCACTGGGAGTATCTGGGCATGAAGTCAAGTTCGACTCTTCGAGGCGAAGGGACAATGCAAGCGCACCATTAGAGCTCCCAAATCTCCCCGAAACTCCATTCATTACTTCCTTGCAGTAACATCTTCACCGACTTCAACTCTTCAATATCCGAAAGGATAAGTCGCACCAGTAAGCAGTAGTTCCGTCCGAGTTCCACCGCCAGCTCGGAGTGCCCAGGCGCTCAAAGAACGCATCAGCCAGCTTTGCAGGGTACTCTAAGAGATCCAAGCCTTTTTCTTGAGGAATTTGGGTGCGATGAGTCTTCGTTTTGTTGTGTTCCAGACAGATAGAGTGGATGAGCGTGCAAAGGCTGAGTGTGAGTCTTGGGAGTCGGGATCGCGGTCCCCAAACCATCAGTCACATGGTCGTACTCAGGAGACCCCCTGTCCTAGGAGATACAAAGGGGCTCAGTCCACTCCAGCGTTCTCCATGTTTGGCGGTAAAAAAAACATCAATTCAACTTGAACCATAGTTCTACAGACTTTTCAAGATAGTACAGCCGTCACGACAGATTCTACTGGGATGGCGACCAAGATCATCGCTTCTGCGGCGGTTACACACTTTAAAACCGGCAATCCACCGAAATGGTCCTTAACTCTTCGTCGTAGACCAGCTATACAAGGAGAAAGTGCAAAAAGGTCAGTTTCAAGGACAGAGGAATGTGTATGGGAGTGACTGAGGACTCACCCCAGATCCGTCCCGGACGATCGACGCCCGGAAGTCTGAAGAAAAAGTTATAAGGGACCTTATGGGATAAAGTAGAAAAGCATACCAAAGTTAACAACACCCATCTCGCTGAACTTAAACAAGGTGACACCTGCAATGGGAACTCCGTACCTCCCGAGTCGCCAGTCAACGCTCCATTGAACACCAGATGGTTTGATGAGGTTGCTAAGGAAAAGTGAATGCTCTGCGTCGAGGACGCTTGTATAGGATGCTTTGAAGGGAGTCGGTTTGGTGGGGTTCGAGGGTTGGAAGAGGTTCATTTCGTGACTAAAGTCAATTGGATCTGCGAAGGAAACATCCACTGCAGGGACAACCCGTAGCTTGGGAAGGAGCTGCGAATACCGCAGATGCGACGGTGAGAGCGACTAGGGCAAAAGAAAACATGTTTGACTTGGCTTGAGAGGATGAAGAGGGAGACTAGACACCTCTTTACATTATATACCGTATAACAGAGCGGTCATAGGCTGTCGGAGGAGTCGGTTAGTGTTTACTCGTCGACAAAGCACCTGACGAACGGAGTTGCTTACAGAGATTTTCGAAGAATCATTGAGACGGCATTATACGCGATTTCAACTTCACTGGGGGTTCTCCCAATCGACACCACCGAGGAGGCGACGCACGCGTGGAGTTTCGTCCTTGGCACGGAACGGACGCTGATGTCTGGTGGGAAACGCCTTGAATGTGGATACCTGGCAAGACGGCTAAGTGGAGCGCGTTCAACAGATGGGCAGGACGGAATAGATGTGAGAGCTGGGAAGAACACTTACAAGGTAGGATAAGGGAGAAGAGGTATCATCCCTGGATCATCATAGGGTTACTGGGACTTGAGTTGCGTGGATTATCGAGCCTGAAAGTCCGCGACTGAGAAGGCCTTGGCACAGTCGACGTCGTCTCACTGGCTGTCAAGCTGAATAAGCCTCAAGTACTGAGAAGAAGCGTAGCGAAGGCCACACCATGACAAGCGCGAGTGTGTATTTTTAGACACTGAAATGTCATCGAGGTTACGAGGCTACCTTAGCGATAGGACCGACTTGAGCTCGAGGCGGCGTTGACTTGTGTCGCTGGAGCCGGAAAATACATAGAATCGGCGAGAACCTCTCCATTCTATTCCACGATTGGACCTTGTATCGTGGTGGAAGGAGGACAAGCTAGATGACGAACGGTTAGTCATGGACGTGGGACGCGACGGGTAGAGTCAGAGAAATAGGTCGTTGTTTCTCACCTGCCTGTTTATCGAAGGCTTGGTCCGCGGAGAAACGATCACACATGAGGTCCTATGTTCGGGAACGCAGAGGATCGTATACCTCTTGGAGACATCTGAGATCCACATGTCAGCACGGAGGGACTCTAAGAGAAAGAATGGCCAAACAAAGGAAGAAGTCATTTGGGTGCTCGGCTCTCAGACAGGTGGGAGAGAGAATACGTTCCGAAGAAACCGTCCCAAGAAGTACACATGAAGTGACGAAGGCAAGAACGATTCAGAATTCAGAAAGCCAGAGAAGACAACCGCACCAAGAATAAGAACTGACAGACCCCATCGGATCCCCGCCAAGTCCATCCAAAGGATGAGGGTAATCGTGACGTCAATCGAAGCGACCCATATTCCAGCGTAACAGGGAGATACATAAGAAGCAACCACGAGAACTGGAAAACATGAGCCCGCCGCGGATGACTTGGAACGAAAGTACGGACTTACCCGCGTTGGTTTGGGCTTGAAACGGGTGGAAATCATTCACCTCGAGGACACAGCGGGCAGCGACCCCTTCTTTCTCTGAGAAAACCCCCTTTCAAAAATGTTCATTCACTTTCATACCCGTTTTCAACAAGGCAAAAGTCCCTATGAGCGATCTGATTGGCTAACAGGGTCCTTTTTTCCTGGCGAAAACCAAGATAAGTGAGTGAACATTTTTGAAGGAGGGTTTTACCTGTTCAAATAGGCATGGCCTCCCGCAGTGGGAATCCTTCCGCAACCACAACTCCTACCACAATCTTCAAGTTCAAGGTGAGCCGTTCAAGCAGAGCTCAGATTCCATTCGGCCATGGTTCCAATTGACCCCGACATGACAGAGCGGAGAATGTCCGTGACGACTTTTAGGTAACGTCCTTTGACAATCCCAAGACAAACTGTCTGTAAAGGAGGATGGAATCCGGCTTGGAAGAGACCTAGTAGCAGGCTGTTCGCAATCAAATGACATGAAAGGGAAGCGCGTAGGACGTACTATTCAGTATCCAAAGATGTGATCTCTCCGGATGCAGGCTCGACGAGCAGAGCAGAGCACCCACAGAGTCGCGATCCGCCAGAACGCGTAACGTGTAACATGTAACGGCTCATGTGTACTCCACAGTCGGATACATGTCAGCCAGAATGTTTGCATTGAATGCTTTCTCGTTCTTGTACTTGTGTTGGATGGAGAGAGTGCGAGGAAAATCAAAGGAAAATGTGCGTCGAATATGTTTCAGTTGACACAGAAATCAAATCGTCACGCGTCACGCGTCATTCCCATCGTCACACCGAACAGGAGACAGCCCTATCAATTAGGAGACTTGAAGGGTCGTCGGTACATTCATTCAGAAGTCATCTCCGAGACTTTGAAGGTACCTAGTATAGAACAAATCTCAGCTGCAGCTTTGCGTAGTACTGCATATAGAAGCCGCCAAACATCTAGAATTGGTCGTTCAAGTCGCTTATCGAGCCATGGCCGAAGAACTCACCTATTCACCCTCTTCAACTATGATGGGTACTCCTCCATTTTCACTGAAGGAAAGTCAAACACGCTGGAAGGGATCGATTTCGCGAGCTTGAACAAGGGAGCCACTGAATCCTGATAGGCTTCGCTGGAGCTTTTGGTCCAACTACGTGCGCTCCCCTTGCCTCCTCAAGATGATATAGAGTACCCTAGTCTCGCATGTGCGCCTTCCGCTAGTGGGCCATGAATGCATGACGCGTGACGTTTCTGTCAGTATGGGATAGTCAAAGGTTAGCAGCCGAGTACGGGTACCCCTATTCGTCTCCAACCTGCTCCGAAGATGTTTGATTGTTGACACCACTCATCTTGTCCCTCATCTTCCCTCTGACCGTTTTCAAACTTAAATAGCCATCGACTCCGGTCTACATCGCTCAAAACGAGCTACCCTTCAGCTTCAACTTCAGCTTCAGCTCCCAGTGCTCCGTCTCATTCACACCTCACGAAAATCGCCTTCCTTCGAATCCATCATCTTCCTTGTTGATCCCGAATCGCCGCACTCTTGCTCTTTTCCCCACCTTTCTCCTTGTCAATTTCAGTCTCGGACCGTTCGGTCCAAGCGACCGAAGCAACTCGGTTCTTATTAAATTTTGCGGGGAATTTCTTCCTTTGTGCTCTCTATTTCCATGACATCCAGTCACTTCTAGTATCGCGCCACCTTACGCCCGCCCGCATCCCCACCGCGCTCACTTTTCCACCTGTGCCTTTTCTTTCTCCCCCCACCAGGTACTTGACAATCAAAACGACCCCCATTTATCAATCACAAAGCTAATACCTACGGCGCTTTTAGTGTGTTGTCTATGGCTTCATTATCTGGACGCCTCGAGGCCCGTGCTATCTCACATGGGACGAACATTTCTCCAAGGTTATGGAACCAACTTTGGACTTGACTTGGACTCGTGGCTTCGTGGCTGAGATCTTTTGTCCAGAGAAAGCCGACGGCGTAGACGTCCCCGGACTATCATGTCAGAGGAAATTAGCATGACGATGACATGCTGACGCGTCCTTGCTTCCCATTCGCACTCAGGCTCCATGGCTATCTAATCTCTGTCTGCTTAACTTTCACGTTGGTCACGCAAAAATTGAATGCGGTTCTACTCTACGATGTCTTCCGTTATCTCTGAGCTTCGTATTTTGACGATTGCCTGCCGTCTTATCGCTTGAAGCTTGAACTGATGTTGGGCGCTGTGTATGGTCATCGCCGTATCAACCTTCCTCCGAATATACAGACTACACTCGTTTTGATCATTCGGCGTAGGGTACGGAACCTTGACTTGACCGAGATCATCATCAACATGTGTCTTACCGCTGCCTCGTACCTTTCGGACGACGAAGCACCTCACAACATGTTGAATACATGTTTCCATCATCAGAGCTTCTCCCGCGAGTCTCCAGGCCTCAAGGCCCCACGCTTCGAGTGTTCATTTTAAGTGTACTTCCTTCTACGTGATCGGGAAGTTGACCGAAGCTCATCAAGTCGTTTGTTTTACGTTCTCCAGTCAGATGCAATAGATGCCTTTCCTAGTTCGTTGCCTATCCTCCGTCGAAGTCGTACACGAGGGATCAAAGTGGTACGACTTATCACCCTCAAGGCCAGTGCCTAGTCGACGCCTATTCGTCTCTCCGCTAGTTCGTGTAAGTCCTCTAGTCCTCTAGAAGTTCCCATCTAATTTCACTTCTCGCTGGCACTCCGAGTCCATGACATTCTAATGGGGTGCTTCTTTCAGGTTAAGCTTTGTGCCCTCACTTTGACGCAATGTGTCTCCTCGAAGCATTATAGGTGTTCCTCCCCTTGTTAACGGACAAATGATATCTCCTTACACGGTCAGTCATCCACAGCACTTATTCACATATGCGACTCATTCAGTGGGGCATCGCGCATCTGTTGCTAATTCAATGACCTAAGAATATCATACAAGTCAGGAGGATCGTTTCGGCCGACCTTGGTGATCGTGGTGCGGCAGGTTTTACTCTCATGTCTTTGCCTGGTGTTTTACGCTGTTCTTACATCAAATACCTGTTCATAGGAAACCAATTTCCGTCATCTTCGAGCAAGGATACCGGACCTTTATCCACTGGGTCCCGGGGAGATTCTCAAAAAGGACTTCTACCTACCTATGGACGGCTATCCACACGAATTAGAAATCGGTACATCCGTGGTACCTGCGTCTCCGATGCAAGGTAGTTGATAACTTGTTTTTCCAAGGATGTTGTCGGCGGAATACATCGCTCCGCAACGACTGTACAAACAATCGAACATATTCAAGCTTGGCCTCTCCCACAGCGTAGAGACTAACCAAGTATATGGACGATCCACAAACGCTGGAAGCCGGCGGTACCCACCCTCATCTCCACCCTTACGTGGTGCGTCGTCTTATTATGTATATACTGCTGCCTACACCAAAGGCACCGCGAGAGGGTAAGCTAACCAAAATGAAGTAGGTTACAATGAACACGAAGGCCGTGGATAGCGAGGAACAGCACTTAGCTGTCAATTATCACGCCTCAAAACGCTTGTACAAGACATCCTCCCCACCTATCCACGCCTAGGGCTTGCTGTGTCCCATCTAAAAGTCACCATTGCCCCTATTTTCCGGATTCCGCACCCATTACTCGTTTGATCGTTCTCATGAATGTGAAAAATCGCAAACGCCCTTCCGGAGGAAGACCTCGATTTAGCCATGGCTTTCACCAGCTTTTTTACTTGTCGCAGTACGTCCGTTTGGATTTCGGCGGTTATTATGTTCTGCTCACTGATCGCCGTCCAGTCAGAACACGCAAGCGATTGAAGCTAGCTACTGCTGTCCGGTCACCGCTCGATCGAAATCATGGAAGGTTATGAAGTGGGCGTTTCTCAGTTCTGCAACGCTTCCTGTGTACTAGATAAAAGGAGGTAAGCAGCCAGTCGGACACTTACGAGTACGTATTAACTTCATTCACTGGAGTATTCAGTCGTTTATCGTTTATGAATTCAAACTCGTGGGCGGTCAGCGTGGAAGTAAGTTGGCGCATACTATCCTGACTTGGGACCCCCAAGATAAGGGTGAGTAGGGATGCAGGATGGTGGTGAAAGGGACGGTTGGGTCAAGGGCTCAACGATGCCGCACACTGACCTCATCGACTTACCGTCGGTTTCAATCCTGCATCCAAAGGGTCCCTCATCCTGACGCCGTCTGTTCGAAATCGGAAAAACACACACGCCCACAAGAACGCCCCAGACTCAGAGCCAAAGCTCACTCGCCCACCCATGATCCACTCTAATCAACGTCTCCGTTTAGCCCACTCTTCCTTTAGCCTCGGAAGCTTTTTCCTCGCCTTCTCACTTCTTCACCCCAGCAGGATAAATTCGTACGTTGCAATCACTTCCTCCAAAAAGAGTGAACACGAAACAAGGGCTTTGATGGGTTGTTTTTCCATAAACGATCTAATCCCGCTGTTCTCGGTTCGTGCGAAATCACCTCTCTTGCTAAGTCTTGATGTGTTGATGGCGTATTGGTGATGGCACCACGTAGCTTCTCTTCCCTGGGACACGACCCCTATCCAGATCTATGCGGGGGCGCTTACGTCGTGCGTGTCCCGGGACACGCAGCTCTTTGCGAGACCCCGCACACTCCATCCCCCTCCTTTTCCATTCGCAATTCCATCCCCGCCCTCTTAGAAAGCCTCGGAAAGGCAGATTTCGACTCCGTTCACCTCCGTTGCCGACGATTGTGACCGTGACATGGCGGGTTTCCCTCCAGGTTCTCCAGCCATGCCTGGTTGTTCCATTAGATAGATTGTATATATCTAATCAATCATCCGCTATCCTACCCCTTCACAGTGAAGTAGCGAGATTGCGTCGCGTATCGATGCCGTAAACAAAAGGTGCCCAGGCCATTGGAACCGAAATGCTAAATAATTACCCTCAGATCGCCGCGCTGCAGGGAAAAATATACGTGGCTCACAATATTGGCTTGGCTGGCTTCTTTTCGTGTCCCAGGTCAGAATAAGTCTCAAAAGTCCATGGGACACGCTTGGGAGGTGTTTTCGGCGCGACGCCCTGCCAAATGTGGTATCCTTGGCGGTGTCCCAGGAAGAAATAAGTTGAGGTTGCGGCTCTGGGACACGCAGGGCTGGGGTGATAGCTGAGTAAGCCCTCTCAGCTCTGCCCACACGGGTGATCACAAGGTGCTCGCGTCGCTCGTTGACAAGAGTGATGCTAATTTCTGAGCTTTCAGAGGGTTTCAACTTAGAATATTCAAATTTCAGGTACACAAGACTGATAGAAAGTAAAAATTAGTGAGAATTTAAATTCAATCAATAGGTGAACAGCATCTCAGAGTTTTTGGGGGGACAACGCGACCCACAACGCGAGCATTGGTGTTGGTGTTGGCGACGCTCGAGGAGCGGCCTTCTAAATTTGGTCACGATCATTACATAATCTGACTTCGGTGTTTCGGGTCTCTGCCCCCAACTCTCCCCCTGGCGTGTCCCACTCACTTCTAAGGGTTGCTTATCAGCTTGCCCTTGGCGATTGACACTTGGACCCTGCCGTGGTGAGAATTTTTGCACCCTGTCGAGATCTGGCGTAAACGCATCTCAGGGGGAAGATGGTATGTTGTTGTCCCGAACTTGGAGGAATGACGAGATCATCATTCGAAGCTCGGTTCTTACCCACCCAACCAAATACGTCTCTCATCATACTCTCTGTACATCCTTCTCGCCTTTACCAACGACACGCTCAGCAGGTAGCGCCAACGTAAAGGGGGGAAACGCCAGAGGCGTTTGAAATTTCTACAGGCCGTCAACAGGCGCTTTCCAAACCCGGAAGCCCAAAGAAACATAGAACATTCCTTTTAGTGGCGCATCAATTTTCCTCTCTTACAGCGCCTTCCGGAGCTACAACCGGTGACTGTTTCCTCCTCCTCTCTGTTGCTGTAACTGCTTCTAAGTCTAAGTCTAAACATTTAGACCGTTCCAGCTGTCCCATCATTCGCATTCGGTTTGATGCAATAAGTTCAGGTCATTCGTATCATCGCTAACCAGACAAGCGGTGGTTTCGACGACAAGTGAGTGTGACATAGTTTCATCGCTTTGCGCGCAGCGCCATACATTACACTGCTGCTAGGAACGTTGATTCGCCGGGGCTCTAGCTAACGACTTATCAAAACTGTTTGGTTAGCTGACGTACCCACGTCAACGATCGCGAAGTACGATGGGTACTCGGGGAACGGGAGCTATCACGACTGAATCTATTTGTGCGCTGACTTTCGATCACTTACTCTAGATTTTTTTCGGTGCCTTTGGAGTTTTTCACCCGTTTGTGTTTACTCAATCGGTATGCGTATCCAGTCATCGTGCATCATGGATCAGGCTGTGACGCCGCTCGCCAGAGAAGCCAACAACGGTGCGTACCACGCATGATGAGCCTCAGCGGTAATCTTTACGCTAAGTGCTTGCCGGTCTCCCCCAAAGCCAGATTACATACCCCCTCGAAAACGCCCAAATCTTTCGGCGACCACGGCGTGTACATACTTGCACGATCACCGCTCCAACGTAAAGGTCGGTACCACAAAACCTATTGATCAATCCAAACACACCCCAAAAAATTATAACAATTATACCTCCCATCTCGGCCGAACTGGGCTATGTTCCGGATACGCGACCTCTGCCTCGAGGCTTCTGTCTAATACTTTCTATTTCTATTTCTATTCCTCGCCACCTCCGTCGACCTCGCTCTACACCTAACGGCTAGCTCAGACGCGGCGCCGTCGAGCTTGGCACGGACATGGACGATCTGGGAGCCACGATCCTGGGACCACGGAGACTCTGACAACTTATCATCTTCCCGCTATCGCTTCCTGGCGTTGCTTATTTGCTTGTTTGCTCTCCTACTCAAAGCGTCACTTACCCCCATCTATCGAGCTCTCCCAACCAACCTTCAACGGAAACTCTAGAGTCTACCTACGTTCACATCGGTCTTCCGCACCTTCGCATTCGGGCTTCAAGCTTCAAGGCTTTCCAACCGCTTCTCATGTGACGCTTCTTCTTTTTCTTCTTTCTTCTCTTTCTCCATTCCGCCAAGAAAAGGTACGCGAACCCCCACACCGACGTCAACATCAACATCATCAAGGACACCTCCTTCTGACTTCTACTTCTAATTCGCTTCGCTTAGCCGTTGCTAGCGTTTCAGAAACATCGATATAGGTTATTTCTATTTCCTGTTCTTAATTTATTGTCATGTCTGGTTAGGACTAGTTCCTTCGTTGGACGTTCTATCTATCATATATCACTCCACACAAATAAAACTTGGATACCTTCGAATTCTAGAACAACGTTCTAAGGATTAGGATATCGTAAGCTTGAGTACGTTGACGGAAAGAGCGTACTCAGGCTGAGCAGTGGCGGCCTTGTGACGCTGTAGCCTGTCCCCGACGATTTACGCCGCTATGCTTCAGTCAGAGCCTCAGAGACATAGAGTACTCGCCGCGCAGCCTGTCAGTCCTATCGCACTTCTCCAACCTCTAGCGTTACATCGGGTACCGCCTAGCCCCCATCTTTGTACGATTCCGCTGTGTTCCTGTTCACCCACCCTATGATAGTATAGAACGTACCCAATGACAACGGTCGAACTCCAACACCAGCCTCAAATCCTCAAAAATAACTCGCCTTCAACACCTTCCGCGGTGGAGACAAATAACCTACTCAACCTATTCGGAAGTAACGACTGCGCACTTTCGGAATATGTCCCTAGCATCCTACCCCCAAACCTAAAGCTTTAAAGGTGCGTTCCCTTGATTCAAGGGATCCATCCCTTGAACCCTAACCACCCTGAACATTTTGAAGGGGCTTCGCTCCCCCTCCCTCCTGAAATCTCCTTTCTTATTCCTTTCTCATCGTCCTCCAGAGTACATACCGCTTCATCGCGTCGAGATTGACTTGCTCCTTACGCGGCTGCGCCTAAACTTGAATCTGCCGTCCGAGTTCCTTGAGTACTTAGAGTACTTATATTCTGACTTTGCGGTACTTTGAATACCTAACTTTTAGACCGCTAATGTGTTAACATATCCCGTACTCTTAGGACATTACTCTACACCTAACGCGGAGCAGAAGGTCATATTACCTGCCCACCTCCGTATAACCACGCTACCTACTTACGATTGCCCGTTCAGACTTAACAACCACTCTAGAGTAGTTATCTTACGCCGCAGAAGTCTACCGCACATCATTTTTAGTTTTAGGCTCACATCAAGCTCACATACGTATTCTCCCTACCCACCATGCTTCTGAAGCACCACCTAAGCTAAGCACCTAAGTACTTATATTAATAACGCTACCCGCATGATACTGTACCTAAAATAGACGACCATCGAACGATGACGATGACGAATAAGTAAGTAGCTTCGAGATGGCGATGGCAGGGTTCTTGGGTCTTCCTGTCTTCCCGCGACGCTACTTAGAAGTCTTAGCTTTCAAGCGTAAGGCGTAAGGCGTCGTAAGTCCGGGTGCAAACATACCATCCTAGCCTACGCCAACCGCCATACTACTCTAGATACACAATACTCTACACCACTTCCATAGACCACATACCATCATGGTCCGTACCTACTCTACTCTATAAGAACCTAATTTAACGCGTAGATAAGTAGAAGTCAGCCAACGCGTCCATAAGACTAGGTCATGCGTCAAGCATTCGATACCATGCTCTAGAGTACGGGTTGGCGTCTTGAACGACGATACTTCAGGCTTCAGGCCTTCAGGCCTCAGGCACCACCAGTATACAGTGGCGCTTGTGGTGCTTATGATAGAGTAAGGCATCATAAGTAGCACCCGGCGTTTTCATAAGCACTCATTTCTTCTTTCGGGTAGAAAGCTACTCTATAACAAGGGATAGCAGGAGTCGTAGTGGTATTCGTAGAATGACGTTGGTGTATTGACGGGTAGACTAGCCTGACGTCTATGAAGCAAGCGGATACAGCAGTACAACATACGAACTAAGGAAGATAGAGTTCGGAAAACATACACATCGTGAAGGCAGCACACAACAAGCTACGGAAAAAGGAAAGCGTCCGTGACGCGTCGTTCAGAGGAAATAATCCGCTGGCGGTCTCTTGGCCGGTATCGACCTAACATCCTATCACCCTTCTTCAATAATCGTGCACCACCCCCAAAGAAACAGACGGACACTCACCGACGGCGCATGCGCAAAAACCTTATACTCCTGCCCCAACCACTCATCCACCTCCAAAATACTCGCCACATTCCCACACCGATAACAATAATTCGGCGCACTCCACACCGTAACAATCCTCCTATCAAACATCATCTTATACCCCTCCATAGCTAACTGATGCGCCCTCGCAATCATCTCCAACCCATTATTCCAACAAAACGCCTTCGTTATGTCCCCACCAAACAGAAACCCCGCACCACGGGGTGAGAGCCCCCACCCGTCGATATCATCCGGATCACTCCACAACAAATCACACATCGGTCCATCATGCGGCACTTCGACCTTCCTATCAATCCCCCTCACCTCCTCCACCGTCTGGAAACTCGGACTCAACCCCCCATGTACACAAAACACCCGTCCATCAACCACCGCACCCAACGAAAGATAGTCGAACACCTCGCAACACCACCGCCATACGTTATAGGAACCAGGGTATTTCCGTTGACATTCATCGTAGAATCCGTAGACTTGGGTTATTTGACGGGATTCGTGGTTGCCGCGGATGAGGGTTATGCGTTCGGGGTAGCGGACTTTGAGGGCGAGGAGGAGGAGGAAGGTTTCGACGGAGTAGTAGCCTCGGTCGACGAAGTCGCCTGTGGGGGGTGGGGGTGGGTGGGTGATAGGGTTAGTGGATGTTTGGAAGGGAGGAGGAGAGGAACGTACCCATGAACAAGTAATTCGTCTCTGGACAGAACCCACCCACCCGGAACAGCTCCATAAGATCAAAGAACTGTCCATGTATATCTCCACATATCTACCCCACAAAAAACGCATATATCATCAGTATCAACCTCCACCGAATATAAGAGAGGTAGAAAAGTAAGAGAAAGAGAAAGAGAAAACGTAGAAGAGAGAAAGAAGAGAAAGTAAAAGAAACGAAGAGCAAAGAAAACGGGGTACACACCGTAACAGGCGCATCAACAACCTGCACATTCGCCTCCTCGATCAATATCTCTCTCGCTTTCAGACATAACCTCTTCACTTGTTCCTCGGAGATGGTTTCGCAGCGGGAGAGTTGCGCGATTTGTCTGTTTTATTCGTGAGTATAGTGTGTATGATGAGGAAATGATAGATAAGGAGGGGGGAAAGGGAGGTGGGGAAGATGGAGAGGGATGACAAGGAAAATGAGAATACGCGTACGCACTGATCCAAGTCGCTCGTCATCGTGCTATTTAGTATTTCTTCGCTTTCTTCTTCTTCTTCTCTAACTAGGTGTGCTTGCTGATATGCCGTGATACGCCGGAGAGATACGCTCAACGTTCAACGTCCAACGTCAAAGCCCGAAAGGTCACCGTCCCCCAGTGGATATCGTGTAGACGGAAGTCTGAGACTTATGCCTGCCTCGAAAAAAAGACGCGTGCCCTGGTGTCCTAGGGTCTAGCGAGGTCGCAATGTTGAGTCTCAGTCCCTGATGGCGGAGAAGACTGCGTTCGTGGTGAAGGCGAATATGGCCAGAAGGAAAGACGACACGAACGGAAACAGACAGGCGGGCAGACTCTGAGGCTGAGGCAACGCTGGGTAGGACAAAGATGACGGTTCGATCGAAACCTCCCTCTCAGCGCTTAGCGCCCAGCGCCTACCTCTTCCCCCTCTCAAATTCAAAAACACAAGTCCACCGTCCAACCTCATGAGCGAAACTCACCCCACTCAGTACTCAATGAACACCTCACATGAGGGAGACAGAGACTGAGGAAGATTGAGGGAGGAGGAATTTGAATCAGAGAAAGGCGTTTCATTTTTTGATGGTACAATAAGTATTCAAAAAAAAATCAGTAGATGAGATATGAGAGAGAGGGGAGGGGAGATACATAAGAAAGAAAAGAAAAGAAACGAAAAACGATGATGACAAGGGGAGGAGAGGGGGTAATGAAGAAGTGGAGGAGGTGATGGAGAGGTAAGAGGAGGTAATGAAGAGGATAATCAAACAGCGGGAAACGGAATGTAGATACGCTCAACAACATCGACGACGGCGAGCAAGGCGACGGAAAGAATCAACACCAACAAACGGGTATACACTCCCCCACCCTCCTCACTTCAGCTCAGAAGAGCTCAAAGCGACACACCCATCCCCATCATCCCCATGCCCATCCCATTCATCCCTCCCCCATTCAACCCGTTACTCATCCCCCCACCATTCATCCCATTCATCCCCCCACCCATCGATTGCATACCGCCGTTCATACCGTTCATACCATTCATCATCCCATGATGCTGGCCGTGGTGGGAGGGATGTTGGTTATGTTGGTTATGTTGTGATGGATGTTGGTTATGAGACGGGTGGGAAGAAGGATGCATCCCATTCATCCCAACCATCTTCCACGCTCCCGGACCCAACCCAAGCGCCCCTCCTCCACCACTAACGCCATACTCCTGCGACTGCTGAGACGACTGCTGAGAATGACTTTGTGAGGATGTTGAGTGCCCACTCCCCGGTCTCTGGTCCATATCCAAGCCCTCCTCTCCTGCGCCGCTTAGACCGTCGTCCAAACTCACAAGCGAATCCCTCCTCGACAACCCCCCATTCCCACCACCATTCATCCCTCCACCATTCATCTCACTGGACGTAGACGACGGTGGCGGCGGCGACAACGGCCCTCCAGTGAGTCCCAAAGAACCTTGAATCGGCGCAAGCACAGGAGGCGGCGAATCAAACCTCGCACTCTCAAACCCTCCAATATGATGATGCCCATACGCCGAAACCAACGTCGGCGCCCCTCCATTTCCCCCACCCAAACCATTGCCCCCACCTACTCCTCCTACACCGCCATTCGCACCACATCCAGGTCCTTGTTGCGTATACGGCGAATGACTCGGATGGTGCGCGTTGTGTGGGTGAGAAGGATGAGAAGGATGAGAAGGATGGTTATACGTATGCACATCATCATGGAAATATCCTCCCGTCGTCGGAGTGGGCGGGCCAGATAGAGACGGGGAGGTATGCGACGACGAAGGACTCGGAGGCGTTCCATGTCCCCTCCCCCCTCCTCCACCCATACCACCATAATGATTCGTAGGCGAATGCTCTACAGAAGGCGACGATGCAGAAGACGACGAGGAAGGCGGTGGTCCAGGGTGGGGATGGGAGATATGCGAGATCGAATGGCGAGAGCTCAACGAAGGTGGGAGTCCACCGACACCTGGAGAGCGGGGGGAGGAACTGGGTGAACTCCCCGCTCGTGAGTTTCCTTGTTGGGTACCGTGTGGGTGGTGATTCCCGTGGTGGTCGTAATGCGATGGCGGGGGTGGGTACGTGAAACTCGTTTGTCCCGCCCCATTGGATGTTTGCGACGACGGAGAGGGGGTTATAGGTGTCGTATGCACATACGTGAACCCACCCGCACCACCCTGGCTCTGTTCTTGGTATGTCGTCGTTCCGCTGCGATAGGAGTAACTCGGTGCGTGGTGTAGCGTATACGGTGAAGACGAGGAGAGTTCTGGTGAGGAGGAAGCGGCACGGGATGAATGCGGGTGGGGATGGTGTGTGTATTGGGAGTGTGGGTGCATGTGATGTGTCGCAGGTAACGTCGCTTGCGCGAGTGGGGGTGGGGAATCAGGCGACGGGGAGAGATGATGAGAATGTCCATTCGAATGGTGGTTATTATACAACCTTGCTGGCTCGAGAGCGGGCGGTGCGCCCAAAGGGGGCAGGTGTCCGTGTCCCCCGTGATGTGAGGAGGAAGAGGATAAGTGTGGTGGGAGGGAATGATGCGGGTCGAGGAGAGTGGGGGAGGAAGCAGCTGAGGCGTTGAGGGCTGCTTGGGCTTGTTGGAGGGCGAGAGCGACAGAGTTGTTGGCGTTGGCGTTTGCACCGCGTTTTGAGTTGGGGCCACCCATTGCTCGGGCCATGGCTGAGCGTGTCGAGGATCGGCGGGATCCAGGCGACAGATGGATTCGATAACTGCATAACATACCAAGTTAGCTGAGGTAAGTATGAGAGGGGGAACGAAACGAACTGTTGTTGCAAATTATCCTGCCTCGAACACCTCGTCTCGCACCCGGGGAACGGACATTTATGGTTCCTCTCTCCCGTATGGACGCGTGAATGACGCGCCAAATGTCCACTCGTCGTAAACGCGCGTTCGCACGTAGGACAGATATGTTTCTTTTTCGCTCCCGCACCACCTGCCGTCGAAGAGGACGACCCAGAGGAGGCGTTCGCAGGCATGTTCGGTGTCGAAGACGATGTAGTGGGTGAGGAAGAGGCAGAGTTGGTGGATGTCGGCATCGTCGGGATGCCCTACGGCGAATCTGATATGCGGTATACGAGATGTGATATGCGAGGTTATCGGCAAAGAGCAAGGAGCAAAGAAGGGTCGCTCGTCGTCGTCTGTGTCGTCGAGGACGAAGAGGAAGAGAGTCGCAAGCGCAAGGGCAAAAGGGACCTTTGGGGTTTGGAAGCAACGAGAAAAACAGGGTAAACAAAAAAGGGAACAGTTATATAAATCCCCATCCCACCAGGACCCCGGAAAATGGTAGGGGAGGATTGATCCCAAATCAGACATTTTTGAGCGGCCGAAGGCCGCTCGGCCTGAGGTAATTCAGACATTTTTGACGAAAAATAGCGAAAATCCCTGAGGCAAAATTCAGACATTTTGGTGGATTTGGCGGGAGGTCTCAGCCAAAAATCAGACATTTTTGGGGCTTCTGGGGGTTCACCGACAGGCTGTTCCCTCCGTGGTCTGTAAAGTGTTGGGCAAGAAAAGTTTGCCCAAATTCGTCTGATCTGAGTTCAAAACTCCTTGGATAATTTGATAGGGAAACCTATTAAGAGGACTCAGTGTCTTGAGGTGAGCCGTAGTCTGCAGCGAAGGCTACTCAACTGTGTCAGCGTACTCCTAGAGTACTATGCTTCAAAAGGAGCCAGCTAGCTTGGAGACGGCGGATTGAACTGCAGGCCTACGCCATCATTCAACTCATACATTCTCTAAATTAGCATAGCGCAAGGAAGATATCTTAACCCTTCATCCGCACGAAATGATAGCATTTTGTAAGGGCCTTTTGACAATTTCTGTTTTGAATATTCATGATGGGGTGCGGGATAGGTCTACTAATCTCGACACAAGTCATGAATGGTACGGACGTACGCAGTATGGCCTACCTAGTAGCAAATGTGAGTATCAGGTGCATCCTTACTCACCGAGCGCTGAGGCTTTGAGTTTCTGACAGGTATAGAGTAGGTTTTCGTTTTGGGGAGTGCGCATCACACTGTTAATGGGTATGTTGAGCGATTTGCATTGTCAATGAGGTGCGCGTTGTATTGAGGCATTGATGAGTGATCGATGATCGATTTGGTGGTCGCTTGTCGGCTGGGGGATGCACATCCTTGAAGAATGTCTCGCAAATCGTATGAAGTGCGGTTTTGAAAATAGTGGAATTCCTGTACCAATCTGGCGCCAATATATGATGACGGGATGAGGTGCGGCTCGCGATGTACTGAATGAGGGAGCTGGCCCCGAGTCGTCCATTGAGCTACCCGTGATGCCTCCATCATGTACGCACTACGCCCCTGTAGCGCTCCCCTATACAAGCCCGACGGCTATTCTTCGCCCTCTGAGAGGATTCACCCGACAGCTCGCCAAAAGAGATATCGAAACCGTATGTTAGATACCGCGTAATCGAGTGACAAGATTGAAAGTGTGGAAAACCAGCTGCTATGCGGTCTCACGTAGGAAATGACCCCTTTCACTCTTTGTTGACCTTGATCGTCTCAATATGTCTGTTTCTGCATTGCTTGAGCTTCAAAATACATTCCGTAGCTCTAAAAAGGCCCAAAAGAGGCCTGATGCGCGAAATCAGACAAATTTTGAAGCTCACAAGGCCTGATCTGTGAAATCAGACATTTTTGGAGGCCCGAAGGGCCTCCTCCGAAATTCAGACATTTTTCGCCAATTTGGGGGGTAGGCCTGAGGCAAATCAGACATTTTTGCCGAAATCTTGCTCCCAGAAATTCAGACAAAAAACTGGATCTGACATCAAGCCTTTTCTCCCATTTTCCGGGGTCCTATCCCACCCCCCCTCTTCCAACCAATTTCCCTTCCTTCCTTATTCGTTCGTTTTATGTAATTAGGTGTAATTAAATAAATAACTGATAAACTCCTTCACCAGTGATCTCAGATCTCCCTTCCCTTCCCTCAGATGGATTTGGTTGGGCCCTTGAAGTGAGGGTGTGGGAAAGGGAATTGGTAAAAATGTAAATCTCCCTCCTTCGTGGAAATCGGAGTAGGGTTTTCTTATTGGATTATTTATGAGTATTCTTATTATAATTAATTTCGATTTGGAGGTGGACATGTGAAAATGGTGACTACGCGCCAAGGCTCTTCGTTCCTCCTCACCGGCCGTTCCAGATCCCCTTCCTCCCCTCTCCTTTCCTTTCTCTACCTTTACGCCTCACGTCCCCTCTCGTAATCCACCGCAGCGGGAGGAGGTATGCATACAGCCCGCGCAAGTCATAGAGTCATACTCGTACCGCCCCAAAGTAAGACTAAAGATCGTCGTTTCGCATCACCGCCATCACGCATCACGCATCATCATCATGACATGTTCCAAATAATCAACCCCCTCGCGTCCGCTCGTCATCTATGTAACTCACCGGCCCCCCGAAATTGTAAAATAATAAACACATGTTCGCTCCCTCTGATCGTTTTGGTCGTTTTAAATTTTTGAGAGGTGTGTTGAGAGGAGAGACTAAGCTGTATATGGGCTTGTTGGATGGGGAGGAATGGTCGTCTACTTTTTGAGCGTATGTCATCTACCCAACGAACTCGACGACGTCGGGCAGAGGAACGAAGGGAAGGACGGAGGGCGGGACGATGATGGCGGGACGAAGAAAGTGGGAAGACGGAAGGAGCAAAGGGAGCGTTTTAACCTTTCGAAGGAAGGGGCGGGGAGGGTTGCGTATGTAGGGTACATGAAAAGGGAGGAGTATAAGGGCGGGGAAAGGGATGAGTATGGGGAAAGGGATAAAGGGAAAGGGGTGCGCGTAAGTTAAGGGAGGGAGGAAAGGGAGGGCGATTGTGATAATGAAGGTGCTTGGTATGCGGTGGACGGTATGTCTTGGGCGGATGACGGTGTAGAGTAGGGGTGACGGAGTGGATGACGTAGTACCGACCAACCACCTCCGCATTCTCCTCCACATCTTCGTACGATATTAGAGTCGACGTACCTCGTCCCACCGAACGATAACACCCATGCAGGATACCAGAACTCGAACTCGAACTCGAACTAACGATCCTCGTAACACTCACCTTGAAACTCCCTGTTCGGAATTCAAACGCAACGCTAACATGGGTTCGCGTTTCGTCCTACCTACCAACCTCCCCGCCTACCCACCCACCTATCCAGCTATCCATCTGACTACACATCCACCCAATCATCACGCGTCAATGTTCACGTTAAACAACTCTACCTCTCCGCCTCTCAACCTTCCAACCTCTCAAACTCCCAACCCCCCATACGCTACACTACGACTTTCGAACTTCGAACTACGAACTACGAACTACGAAACCGAATTGACACAACCCCTCCCAAGACGAACACAGCGTTAGATAAATGCCTCACTTACTAGTAATAGTATCGTCGTGTTTCAATCTGGTTTCGACACTAGGGTAGACTGTTACTCGATTGTTAACTATTAATTGCTAAGTCCTAGACTCCTAGTACACGTATCAGCGTATCAGCGTAAATTATCCAGACGTATCATGTATCAAACTTCAGATATCAAGTCAACTACGACTAGAACAGCTAGTCGTACCCGTATCCGTTTAGGTATTAGTGGTAACAGTACTCTAGTAGTAAGTATCAGTAGTAAGTCCAGGTTGCTAGGAGGTATTCTAGGAGAACTTTGATATGTTTTGGTGCGTGATGGTTTGATGGTTTGATGGTTTGATGCGTCACTAGAGTAGAAGACTTCGCGTTGGGTTTGGACGCACTGAAACATCTCATCAAATCGCAAAGTTGTTAGTCCCATCATTCGAATGATGGTAAGTGTAACGTTAAACCAGGAACCGTCTGCGCCTCAACGCTATGTCACCACATACGGCCATCATCCACCCATGCATCATCCATCATCCATCATCCATCAACGGTCTACAGGAACGACCACCCTCCGTCACCGCGTCACCGCACTATCGAAGTCCAACAAACCACCCACTTCGGCTTCGGCTTCGGGGACACGGTGCACGGGTGCAATCCTTCCTAGCCCTCCTAGCCCCCATGCTCTAGACATCCACTCGCGCCAGTGTAGGTGAGTGCTATAAATAGCACTTAATCTAGAGAACATAGCGCATGTCGTGGAGTCGTTTATAGCATCGCGGGAAGCTAAGCACCCTACCCTAGATTTAACGCGTATTGTATACGATGGGTGGAGGCTCTCTTAAGTGAGTGGGCTATGGGAGTTATGTGAGCTATTGTGGGGGACTACTATAGAGAATGGGTGGAACGAGGAGCTGAGGAGAGGAGGGAAGTCGAGGAGTTGAGGAGAGTTGAGGAGGAGATGGATAGGAGTGACATAGGAGGGAGTGCTGAATGTTCGTTCGGTCGTGTAGGTGTTGGGAGAGGAACATACGGTGGCTTTAAATGTGCGTATTCACTGGAGCATCACGTACAGGCGCGTCGTGGAGTTTCATCCTGCTACCGGAATCAATTGCACCTTCCTGACAGAGTACACGACATAACGAAGCAACGACACGAGTGACGACGAACGGATGAAAGAGCCCGAGCCCTCATAGTCACCTTACTCTATAGACGTAGCTTATAGCTCCAATAATGGTCTTAAGCCTTGAAGTACGCACTCGTAGCCTCCGTAGTCGAACGAACGTCAACGAACATACCATACCGCATGTCACTGTTATCTTCTACTAAGTATGTTCGTCCAGGTACTCTAGAGTGCTTTACTCTATAGCATCGCGGGAAGGCTGAAAGCTTGACACGGTCGATGGAAGAAATGATAAATCCAGCGTATACACTTTTGAGTTCCTTCATGGTGGAGCAGAATTTTCCTTCGTCAGCACCTCTGCGAGGCCTACCCTTGAGGGGATGAATAGGAGGAATGGGAGGAATTGATAGGAGGAGGAAGGGAAGGGGAGCAGGTCAAATTTGAGGAACGACTATATTAGACAGTCTACCTCTACTGAACTCTAGCGCAAGCTCTTATCATCACGGCGTACCTTACACCTCATCAACTCACACTCACAAAAACCTCCTTCCTCCTTCATCGAACTAACCGTCAACTAATCAACATCCCGTCCAACGTCCTATCATGGAACCGAAACCCGATACGTTTCATAAACTTTGGTTTCTTTCCATCGTGCCTCATATCTTTCGGTCGACTCTTCGGGAGCTTTACTTTGACCTTTATTGTCAACCTTTATTATCAACGATGAGTTAAGGAATCGGATGGATGAAGTAAGGACGCACGTGTGGTTCGTGCAGAGGGCGCGGGAGTACTTCGTGTGTGGTGCGTCGGTGAATAAGTTGTATACCCGTTGGCTTGTACCGTGTCGCATGGTTTTCTAGAACGGAACACGACGATGTTGTTCGGTTGTTCGGTTGGTTGAAGCTTCCGAAAGGCGAGCTAGCGTCGGTGTCAGTGATGAATCGATGATAGTTGAACGTTCCAGACTCCAGAGAGTAGGACACGATAGTGATAATGAGAAGTACGAGGAGGTCGACGCGATGGACTAGAGTAGAGTAGAATGTGCACTGTACTACTGAACACTGGCCACAGTGAAACCGTCATTTTGGTGGGAGGAATATCAACGTGTAAGATGTGAAGATGCGAGCAGGCGGAAGAAGCAGTGAGCACTGGGATTCAGCGAGGAGAGAGCGAGTTATCGCTCCTCTCAGTTAAGAAGTTGAGAGGTAGGGACAGGCCATGGTCAGGTCGGTATGGGTATGCGCTCGGAGTACTTTAGTCTGGGAGACAGGAACTTGAAACTCGAAAGTATCCATGATGTGCGACCGAGGAAGAGTCTGCAGACCACACCCGTGACCCAGGACGCCGACGAAATGTCCTCTCTTCGTCTTTGAGTGATGGAAGGAGGAAGGAGGAAGGATGAGCTCAGGTTTTGTGTTGTGGGGATCGAGTAATAGTGGTAAGGGAGACTTAAGTCGAGTGCGGAGATGTGGAGAAAGGCTCGGGATGTGGAGAAAAGGCAAGACGAGGGGAAGACGAGGACAAGGGCAGGAAGAGTTACTAAGGGAGGGAGGGAGAGAATAAGGGAGGAGGGGAGAGTAAGGGAGGGAGGAGAGAAGAAAGGGTTGGTAAACAGTGACGAACCGGCCCTTGCAGGTAAGGTGTGCACTCCTCCGAGTCCGTCGATCGAACAACGGAGCCTTCGTGTTCAGTCATCGGAACTCAGGTTTGCTTCAGGAGAACTCAACGATTTCATTGTGTATAACTTTGTTCAGGAAATCAGGATGGTCATGGTAAGATGGGGATGGCGTACATAGAGCGTAAGGCGTAAGGGGTGGCGTTTCAGCGTGATTTATCCTCGTAGCAGGTCACGGTGGTTTGCTCTTGCTCTTTCGGGCTTGGGATAATTCCGAGTTCATCGATTTGATTGGAGATGAGAGATGAGAGATGAGAGGATGGGGGAAGAAGCTGAAGGTCGACGCGCGTGATTGTGTCGTGTCGACGCGTAGGCTGCACCTTCGTTAGGCGACTTAAGAAGAGTGAAGGAGAAGAGAAGGTTGCGAAGTCATTGAGTTCGCGCGTATGGGACGCTCATGGAACATGAACATGAGCATGACTTCGAACGCACATTAACGAAACGGAGGACTGTGTCGTCCAATGTGGACGAGGTGACGACAGGAAGGCTCTAGCGAATGAAAAGAAACCGATAAGCGAAGATGATCATGAAAAAGAAGCCTCAGGACGTGGTATTGGAAGCGAACGCTCGAGGCCTATTGCTTTCCGTAGCTTGGCGACAAAAGCAAGGTCGACAAGAAGGAGAAGAAGAAGAGGAACGCGGGGATGAAAGTTATTTGACGGCGTGAATGGGTGAATGGACAGGTGTCCTCGGCAAAAATTTGTATATTGGGGTAATCGTATTACGGCTAAAACGAACGTTTTCATTACGTGTCAGATTATTCTTGTCGAAGCGTCAGGCGTCAGGCGTCAACGCAAGGACGGTTAAGCGAGATTCTGACGGCGAGGAAAATCAGATAAAGTGGGTGGTTTATTACGATTTTAATTGATGATGATGGGTGGGTGATATGGAGGAAGGACTCGAGGAGGAAGGTGGAATTATTTAGGAGCGCACCATCGCCTACCGGAGCATGTCCCAATCGGTCGGTTGGATTGGATACGTCGAGCTGAGGTGATGGTGCTAGATGCTATGGTGCTTGTCATTTCACCGGTCCTCGTGATGCACCAACTGCATGGTGCGATTTGGGATAATGGGATAAAAGCGTGCCTGGAGCACAAACCCATCATGCGTTCCAACGATAAAAGCGAAACGAACGTCGTGTTCCCGTCATCCTAACAAGGTAAAATACAATCAGTGGACAACGGCGTTGTCGAAGCTTGAGTGAATGATGGTGTGAAGGTGAACTCACAACAACGAACATTTGTTTTCCGAGCTTCATAGAGCGCCACCATCTCTCATTGATTGTTGTTGTCAGTACGCCTCCTCGCGATTCTTCATCTTCATCTTTCTGACGACACACGGAAATCTCACTTCGCATCCCCTCTAGGTAAAGGTCATGTGTTGGGCGGTAATGAAATCCCCGCACCGTCGTTACTGATGGCATGTATCAGTGGCCACTGTGTAACTGAGAAAGAGCTAGAACTGACCAATTGAAAAGCGATTTAGCCGAATCGAAAATGGTCATAGGCACCGAAAGGTAAAAAGTTTCGATGTTCCCCGAGTTCGATGGGTCACTTGAGCTTTTCCCAAGTCCAACAAACTGAAACAAAGATTACGATGAGTAAGCAGAAACCACTGCGCATAGCAACAGGTTACAGACGATGGGCATAGCTTCTCCACCTTCCCACATCCGCATCAAAGCCAAGCCATAGCCAGCTAGACAGAAAGAACGGTCCCAACACGGCGCTAACCACAAGAACAGCCCAGTTGGCCGAAAGCCTTATCAACGCACGTCCGCAATTGGGTTGGTGTTGGAAGATCAAAACGGTGTGAAATTGATGCGCCACTAAACGAACTTGCCAATCAATTTTTTTTTGTATGTGTTATGTCCTATTTGAGCGGAGAAGGAGGTCCAACCGTCATCGGTTCAGCGTCTTCCATTACGCACTTTTTCGTGGAATACCCCTTGAGGCTGTGGCCTTCGGTGAACGACCTTTCGTTGGGCGAGGATGAGCGGGTCCGAGCGCATTGTACACGGAAATGACCCTCTTTAATGGTATCGCCCCCGCAAGTATGACCCGTGCAAGGTAGATGGGTACGGGACGAGCTTCGAAACAGGGTGCTGCCATCATCCAGTGCCTCCTGAGATGAAGGAGTCAGATCTCAACAGGGTGCGGCGTTCTCCACCTGTACAGGGTCCGCGCCAAGGGTCTTGAGGTTGATAAGCTACCGCCTTAGCAGAGGGACTTAGCAAGTTCCCACGACCCCTACATGGGCGCACAACCTTCGAAAACAACGGAATCAGAACCGAAATGGTAAGGACCATCCGTGGATCACCTTTGCTATTACTCAAATCGACAGCACTGAGCCCGTCATGCCAGGACTTGTGGTCGAGTACGTAAAGTGCGAACGAACGTAGGCCGAAGTGAAGTGAGATCGATAGAGTGAGGCTTGCTCCGTATGTTTTTAGTCCGAGAATCCGAGTCCATGAGCCATGCAACTTTGTGTTGGAGGCGTTCAGGTTTATGGACCCTGTTTGCAGGCTCATGGTCAATGGGCCGACGGTAAGTTCATGAACTCCCTGTGCGGCATCGTCAACTGTCCCTTCCCGTATCCCTACCTCACTAGAATGTCCAAGTCAGGAAAGCAGGAATCAACATGGAACCACAACTTACTTCCACAAAGGTACTATCACCCACTGACATTCATCGTCATGGGTCATTTCCACCTGACCGAAAGAGCTGGCTCTTGGGTTGAGCTTAGATCGCCGCGTCAGCGCCCATTAATCGTATGGGAAACCTCACCCACGCATCCAGCATCTCATTCTGCCAAAGTACCACCGAAGCAAAGACATTTGCTGATAAGAAAAAAGCAGATCCTGAAATGAATGCATGAGAAAAAGATCGAAAAAAGCGGTGGAGGTGCGCCAGAAGTCGGCGGAAATGAGATGGCATTTCCATCCCACTCTCCCTAATAGAACATACCTTGTCGTTCTGGTACTTGGAGGCGTTCAGGCACTTCCCCTCGCTTACCGTGGCGTGAAGGAGGTCTCCCTTTGGCTCTAGTCCTCCACTGAGGTCGCGCTGGGCTCTGAGGTTTCCCCATTTCGAGCAGATCAAAGCCGTCAAACCCCCATTCGAGCGCGGCTATCTCTGTTCCCTTCACACGCTTTGCGATTCATGATGATACCGCCGGCTCTCCATGTTTCGTGCCGAGTGTTCATGTCTATTCTTCGTCCTCCATCAACGTGTTTGAAAGGCGGGTAGGAACCCGGACTTGTTCGTTGCCATATGCGTAGCATACGTTCCCAGACATTCGGCTAGTACATGTCCTAAATTATCGGGAACATTCCCTTCAGTTCGCGATCAGGTATCAATACGAGACGTACTGTCTCAACGGAGGCTCCGACACGCCACCATCATGAAAAAGTAGCGTTGAGAGGAAAATGCCACACGTTTCCATGAGACTTTTTCCCTCCATATCGCACCACTCTAACTCGAAACGAACGTCACCGTAGCTGCTTTCATTGGGCGGAAGAATATGGTGGAAGGAATCAACGTAAACGCGGAGAATGTCCAGTTGCTTCGGTCCCGGAAGGTTCCCTTTCCTCGCATCTGGCGTGCTTTAGAGGTAGAGACCTACTGATTTAGTAAGGCTAATTTTCGGAGAAGGTTTCTGAAGCTACGTACAGATTTGAAAAGCTGGTCCTGGACGAGAACCCTTCCAAGAACTCTTTACAGCCGGCGGAACAAAATGTGGAGTGTGTTCAGGCGGCAGTCAAGGAAGACTTCAAGGTATAGGAGAGGTGCTGCAACCTGTCCTTTGGATGCGACCTAGTGGGCGAAACCTAATCATCATCTACCAAGCTCGGACATCGTGGCACATACAGCCTCGACAGGAGCTTCGATGTGAAGGAAGACAGCTAACTCAAGGATATACGGAGGGAGGAAACCTGCGATTGAAGTACTCCGATCAGATTCATACCATACAAGGTATTAAACACCATACGCACGCACTTGTGAATACTCGCGGGAGAATTCTCACTCGAAAGGAACGGCGAGCAACGGACGTGTTTTTAGTATCTAACTTAGATGCTGGCTCGACATCCGAAAGTGCGAAGAGACTTGACGCCGCATGTTCTTGAGTTCCATGAATTGGTGGTATCCGGTCCGAAGAAAATGAGCAGATAGTGGGATTCCTAGAGAAACTCACACAGTCAACATCGCCGTCGTTCATTGATTGATGGATGTCACCTCGTGTGCGAAAGAGAAAGAATGTGTATATTCACGTCATCACCTGATTTGAGTTAGAGGGGAATAGACGTTACGCTTTCGGTGAATTGCCACGAAGGTATGTAGAAGGTGGTCCAACCTTCCACACTGATGAAAGGAATATCTACCTATCGTGGAAGAACGTCAGATCGCTGGGATGGAATACTCACGAAGGAAGGAAGTACCCATCTAATCCCTTAGGGCGTACCGCCACAGCAATGTTCACGACCACGGAAACTTCCTCTAACCATCCTGGAACCAACGTTCGACAATTGTGTTCCTGGGTGTGCCGCAGAGATGGAGTTTCGCATTCAGGGCGCCGCCGGGAAAGTCTGAGAACGCAATCAGCGGAACCGTCTCACAGGGTCCTCTCCCTCGGGAGATTAAACTGAGGCCATGCCGAATTGAGATAGACGGGTGGTAGACGCACTGCAAAGGGACATAAACTGCCGTAAGGATAAGTCGAGGTTATGTTTCGTGCGTGGGGGATCAAGGGAAGGGACAACAACGCGGGGCTAGGGTGGCCATGGA
Organism: Pleurotus salmoneostramineus; assembly: GCA_002583695.1. NCBI lineage: Eukaryota > Fungi > Basidiomycota > Agaricomycetes > Agaricales > Pleurotaceae > Pleurotus > Pleurotus salmoneostramineus. The sequence goes on from BEWF01000030.1 coordinate 47,523, forward strand.
ATTACCGTAGGTCCAGCAGTCTCACGGCCCTGTCTGCCGAAAATTTGCATGTTCGTAGTTTTTCTTGTGTCTGTATGAAGACGGTGCGGTGATATACCCATCTTGAAGTGAAGATACCAAGTGACACATGGGATGTCGGTACGGTTGAAGCGTTATGTGAACATTCGGAGGGCATAACCGTCGAAGTTCCCATGCGGAGTACACAGTTGATGCTCTGATAAGATATCAACCGTAGGAGCAGCTCTACCAAGGATCAGCGACGCGCGATACCAAAGTATAAGGGCGAACAGAGGCATCGAAAGTTTGTGGTAGCGCAGAAAGGCCAGCCGTTGACGTAGTCGATCAAGCGCCCGCGTGGAAGCTTAAGATAAGCTTCTAAACTACTTGAGAAGCATATTCTCTTGTATCGAGGTGTCACCATGAGCCTGTCGCTGATGGTGACGACATGGGTGTTTGTCTTTGGCAAATTTTGGTTGAGGACCACCCCTAATCAATTTCCCTGGAAAGAAGGCGACGAGTAAAGGGTGCTCGTTGGTTCAAGCAAGGGGACATTACTTACTCGAAGTAGACTTAGCGAATGTTCTCCAAAGTCTTCCGTAGTAGTTATCAGACGAGCGCATACGGTGGCCCTCCGCATAGTGATGAGATCGTTCCCGCTGACGCCCACTGTCAAAATACCGAACACCAAGCTCCCCAATGTGGTTAACAGGAGGAAAGCCAGCTGCCCATGGATCGCACCGTAGTATCCGTGCCGCCGGTAACTGAGGAAGATCTGGATGTATATGATATCGTCAATCTGATCCAAGAAGCAACGGAGACAACATGGTTTCATTCTAGACCCTGAGGAGTCCACCTCATCGATGACTGAAAGGGGAGCGTGAGCCGGAGTGTGGTAATGCGTAGAGGGACCCTAAGGCCAAAAGGATTGTTGTACTTTCCCTGGGAAAAGTAGATATGAGATCCTCGTCATGTTGGCTGATGGGAGCGCGGCTATTTAGGAAACGCACCACAGAGAGCCAATTCATGCTTCCAATTATGGACGTTCCAAGGGACCCGAAGTGTCCGTGAAAGGTTGTAATCTAGTTAAAAGTAGATGGACCGGATAGATGACCGCTAGGATGCTTCTGCGACCTCGAACACGTTACGTCGTTGAAGGCGAAGCCGCAGACGAAGCCAAGTCTAACCCCGCTGTTTGGTGACATAGGAAGAACAGCGACCGAGCCTTCAGAAAAGGCGTTTCACGGTTAAGTTGGAGGGATGAACCGTTTAGCGAACGGGAATTGCCTTAGGAGGGGGTTTGGGACGTACCTTTCCATCCACTTGCCCTACCGGCGGAATGGCTATATCCGTTGCGGTATCGAGGGACTTGCCGTTTATTGATTGCGTATCCGTGGGGATTCACCCACGCCAGGTAAAGTGGCAAAGGTAAAACGCATCAACTTGGTCGGAGTACGGCCGTCCCAGCCGGTCTTGGAAAGCTCAAAGGTTGTGCGTTAACGGCATATTCAGGTATTTCTGTTCACGTATCGACATTGAATGAAGAAACTCGGATAGGCCTCCGACCGTATTGCGTAAAAGCCTGTAAAAGCAAGTTCGAAGGGTGGTGGTAAGCGAAACGTTAAACATCGGTTACTGTGGTTTCGGAACGTACGAAAAAGACGGAACCACAGGTACCCATGATGACCCTGCACCCTTATGGGAGGCAACATCGTAGGTGTATGGTACAGACAAGATTAATGGAAGTCGAGCATGTAAGATGGCATGTCGGACCGTGTCCTTGATTAGCGCCCGAACGCACCATCAAAGGTTGGCAAGCAGTAACGTACGAAGGCTACGAGCGGAGCGGTGTTGAGCGCAACAGAGACGGAGAGCGGGAGAATGCCTACTAACCCCTGTTAGGAAGACCCGCCCAAGAGCGTTCAAGTATGTTCATTTTGAAAAGTTTCGGACCGAAGACATCCCGTTCCAAGGTCTATACTCGCAGGAACCGTGCGCCCTGAATGGTCTGAGCACATCCCATCATTGTATCATGATGGTGGTCTCAAAAACGTCGCTGGCGCCCACTCTATGACCGCATTGTCCGTGAAAGCAGGTACCAGGCATCAGAAATGCGACACCAGAATGAACAGAGCTTGAGCTTAAGTTGACTGTCGCATTGACGGCGTGTGGGGCACACCGAGTTCAAATTTAGGCGAATTCGGAGAGATCGCCGGTACGGGTGTTCTACACCAATGGGATCACGGCCGAGCTTCGTGAGAGCGACGAAATTCAAACCGCTGTGCTTTCTACGGTCATAACAGGAGGAAGAAGATAGTTAGCGACACAAGAAGATAAGACCTTAGCTAAGTACCTAGGCTGATGCATTTGGATCAACACTTTCATAACATGAGAAGTGGATCAACGGTACAGAGAGCTTTGGTCGCCGACACGCAGTCTTTGAGACATGTTCAATGCGGAATCAGAATAAAAGGGCTCACCAGTCCCGCCAGAAACGATCATCCCTACACGTTCTGACAACAATGAATTCTGGACGACCATGGTACAGTGACGGCCTCAGCCAAGTCACGGTCTACACGCCAAAAGGGGATGGCCAATTAGCGTTTCCGATGACCAAGGTCTCACATGTACTTACTAGGACGGCGTTCAGAGAGATCTGTCCCAAATAACTGGAAAGTCGCCGCGGGGAACTGTTGGTTAACCTTCCCCGAGAGGCTGTCTATCACCATTTCGCTTAGCACGATCATGATGAACAGTCCAGACGCTCGCCGAGAAGCTACCTTGCGGGACCCTTTACGAAACTACATCGGGTATACAGAGCAACGATGCCCTATGGCCGCACGCTGAGTGGGATAGATGAACCCACGCTGTGAACCCACGATGATTTGAGTGATGGGGAACGTGTCACCCAAGCCTTTGCACCCGCTCTGTAGTTTGTAGTAACAGAGAGGACACGGGAAATAACACTAGGAACTTAGAAAGTAAGTGCCGCCGGAATCCCTGACAAGCCCTTGAACATACAGTTATGACGATCACATCTGCTATCTGTGGCTGCTTCCAATCCAAAGTCTGCGAGAATATGGCTTCCAACACGTTTGTCCCTTATCATCACTGTGCGCACATGCTCTTGATGGTAAAAATAGATCGGACCCTATGACTCGAAGAAAATGGGCACACCGTCGCATGACGTAGCTGGATATAACTCACGGTGCACAGAAGCCTATTTGTCCCAAGCTGAATGAGGCTTGTTCGTTATCTCTTGCGTGGCGCAGCTAGCCTCAGAAAAATCGGGCATAGCCAGAATGAAGCTGTAATGGTTCTTAGTACGAGCAGGCTGTTAGGCAACACAAGGCAACGGAGAGATTGATGGAAATGTCAACCTAGAAGCCCCCGGCATAGATATCCGAGCAGCTGATGCTCCTCATTTGTCTTTCGCTTAGGTAGGCGAAATTGACCTTCATAAAAATGTTTAGTGAGTGTGTGTCGGAAGACAGATTGGAACTAACTCGCTGGACTTATCCATTCGAGGCGTGCAGAAAATAAGCCTGGAATTGGATTAGATCGTTATCAAGTCCATGGACAGTTTGAGGACCTTTAGACCCACTCTTGCTGCACGTTAAGCCAAAATAGATACAGTTATCTAGGCTTAGAGTGAACCCGAACGACTTCCAAAGTCTACGGTCGCGCGACCCTTGAGCAGAAGGTTTGAACGAGGGAGGGGAGATGGCTCACCTGGTCAACACCGATCAACACGAGACGGTATTAGGACTCGATCCCCAAGCGGCAGAAACATGCCGTATCCAAAGTGGAAGGCCGGAGAGGAGCATTCAGCGTCTGGAAGCTTCTGAATGCTTGGAAGACCTCCGTGTGAATGAAGTCAGTAAAGCCTACACAAAATCGCGGAGGAAGGTACTCACATGCAGTGAAATCGTCGGCAATCTACGTCGATGTACTCGAGCGATGGCTCGCGGCTTTGAAAGACTAGCCTTCTTCGAATAGGGTCCATATCATAGTCTTGATTCTTCACGTCCGAACACCGAGCCCTTATGTCAACAAGATGTTGGAGAACGCGATGATGAAAATGATTCAGACGTAAAAAAACATCCCGGACATTGTCGATAAGGCTCAAAGAAGGAGATTAACAAGATATCGATGGATTCGTTGTGACAGGATAGACTTCTTCGTACCGCTGAGGGTTATCCTGAGAAGACGAATGGTTAACAGTCCCCACGCGCTAAGAATAACGACGATCGCCAATCACCTCAGTGGGGAAACTGATGTACACATGTTCGGGAGACTACGCTGTTATGTCTAACCGGCTTCTTGAGCCGTCTAGTACACGCGTATATTCCAGTCAAAACGATAAGACGGTCGTGCGAAGTCGTCGAATGCTAACCATGCTGTGAATGTCGGAAGAGAAGAACATAGCAACCACGAAAAAATTACGCACATGACATTGTGCTAATGGGTTAGCAGGGTGATGGGAGTTTGTGTACGATTTAATCATCGCGGGCTTTGTTTCTGGTGTGATCGGAGAATTGTGGTCAAGTTGTTCGAAGCTGTTTCAAAGGTTGGGTGTCCTTGAACCCTGAAAGGTACTTCTTGGTACCATGAACCGTGTGAACAGCATCACTAGCGTTCATAGACGGATAGCGCGTCTGGACTAAGAGACAGGGATTAACATCTGGTCAATGGCTTGTGAGAGGCTTGAAAATATACGGGTGCTTCTGGGAGCTAGGTCGCACCTAAGGAATCGAGGACAACAGCATCGGTCCGGTTATCCTCGAAACAGACTCTTGGGGCGTCGTAATCCGAGAAAAAGGCGGATCGGATAATGAAAGGCATAGCGATCAGAGACGTGATATGGGCCAATGGAGAAAAACCGCTGGCATTTGCGCGACTTTCATCGAATTACGAAGGTCATGACTAGTTGGGTCTTGTCACTTCTGAACTTGTTCTAACAATGGTTCGACGAGAGGCGGGTGGTTGGATAATTGGGCTTTGGGCATATGGTATCAAATCCACCCAAAAGAATGATGCTTCGGTCGGACGAAGGATTCGACGTGTAAAACGCGGTTTCTGGGGCAGAGGTCAAACGTTCAAATGTTCATGCACATGATGGTTGGTTCTTGGAAGAACGACGTGGAGCGCCCGTGAGCGCTCAAAACGAGAGATAGGGGCATCTACAACTTCATGTACTTATACAGGGTTGAAAAAGGGCGTGTTGAGGACGTTCGGAATTTTGGAGAAATAAATCGCGTCAGGATGAGGCTGGATGTCGCAGAGCTCTGGCAGCAGAGCGTGTAGGAAGGAATCACTCTAACTTCAAAAAAGGGTCATGCCAGATTGGCGACGCAAACAAGACACAAAATGTTGGAAAAATGGCGAATTATTTCAAGCGTGAGCAAGTGTATGTAGGTGATCTGCACCATAGGAGGAAATCAGACTGCCTTTTGATTCCCTTTGTATGATACATAGGCGATAATAATGTGGTTAGGTGGGAGAAACGCCAGCCTCCTAGGTGCGAGAATCCCTTTACCCAGCCGACGACTATTCGAGTGCAGCGTAGCTTTTATCTCGGTGTAACTGGTTGGAAAGGATGGTCAGTATGTACTTTCTCACTGTGCGCGAAGTCGAAGCCACGCCGGGGACTTGAATCTCCTGGGTGATAGGGACCTCTCCTTTAACTCGGCCCGCGTTTTTTCCGACATCCGTTTTCTTGACCATTTCCTCTCCCTCTGTAACAACCTATTCGACGTCGATCCTTCTGTCTCGATTGAAGCGTTGTTGATACCGAGTACTGAGTGATAAAGGGAACACTCTGATACATTTACACCGTGGCCCGTTGGCCTGAAGACTCGAGAGTCCTTGACTCCCTACCCTTTTTCCAACATTTTTCAACACGGAAGTCAAAGTTCGCATTGGCTGACAAAATCATACAAAGATGAGACGTACCGAAGAGAATAATCTGCTACCTCTGACATTCGAAACTTGCGTGGGGTCGTAGACTTGGTCAAACACGGTGAGCTTCCATTTCCTTCTGTCTTCTACCTTCGATGCCATGCTACCATGCTACCTACTTTATGGCTCTTCGTTTACTGAGATGCTGACTCTTTGCTTGTCTAGACTCGCTTTCTCACCTGTAGAAAGCGCACAGTATCACGAGAGTCTTGGGGCGAACTTGGGCAGTTCCACACATTACAGGCCGTTACAAGAGCCTGAGGCTTGGATGGAGACTTGCTGGATCCTTTGATATGTGGAGGATGGCGCTGAAGAGGGCTTTACTCAACAACTATCGTGCGTCCCAACTCATAGTCGCTTTCTCCCTCTGTGCTGACTTTGTACGCGTTCAGATACAACCTTCTAAAGCGGACTGCTAAAGGTGCATCGACAGGCTCGCCTCTTCCCTGCGTACAAATGCTATGCCTTCTCTATTAAACTACGCGGGACCGAACTCTTTCCCTTCGGCCTCAGTCTGGTCGACCAAATACCCAGCGGAATGATATCTGAGGTCGTCCACCTGGAATGGGTGCGGCTCTATCCAGCCTTCGATCGCTCATGCGCTCATGACTGTTACTGGATAGAGACTGAGACAGTGACAACTGCGCCTCTTCTTCTGAGGTGAGCCGTCACCTTGTCCCATGTAAATCGTGTTCTCTTCTCTGCCACTCTCAATTTTCACACCTTTGTCCCTACAGCACCGACGTATTTTGGCGTACTCGAAGCGTCGTGTCAGCTTCATCTTACTGCCCGGGAAACCAGCACCAGCAGCGAAGCATCAAACTGCCGCTGTCACTGGTTCTGGGATGGGTCGGTATGTTTCCCCTTTCAACTCTCTCCCCGACGCGCTTACAATCGTCGTAGATATGCCTGAGCTCTTCCAAGACTCTGGGATGTGAGCGCAAGGGCATGGTACCGACGGTTGATGTCGTTTGACACCGAAGACGTCGTTTCCTCTCCTCACACCTACTATTTGTTGTCGGTGGACATCATTTTACTCCACATGCTATGGTCGGCCACTGGTTATGACCGAAGGACATTTCTTGCCCGAGTTCGAGGAGCTGCGAACGTGAACACCCATCCAGTACTCATAGACAGATATCACACTTCAATGTGCGTTGAACGTCTCCCTTGTATTTCCCGTCCACCCTGCTCAACTTTTTCGTAGCTAACCTCGAACTTTCCGCGAAGCCTGTCATAGACCAATGGCTCTGCCTGTGGCCCTCTACCTCTCATGTTCATCCGCGCTCAGCTGAACAAAATCCTTGGCCTATTGATGGCCGCGTCTTTGCAACCCGAACTGTCAGGTTTGTGTCCACCCTTCGACCTTGCTTCGGTTCCGTCACTGATGGTCTGCGATTACCCCAAGCAGGCTCTGTATGTTTACGTCCGCGTCTGCTCATCCGAACAGGGCCCTGTTTCTATACGCATACATAAATCAGCGTCCGCTGCGCTCAGACGATAGCCCATTCAAGCCCAGTCCTGCGCCATGTCTGACACCAATCTCCACGACGTCGCTCTCGATGAACAATACATGGACGACCAATCTACTGCTGCAGAAAGCCGATGTGAAAAGGCGACACCTGTCGAAGTTGACCTGCCCACAGGTTTCGTCAATAAACTTTCTCCTCCCGCTGGGACAGACTATTGGCGTTGGTACGCCTGTCGTCGCCTCTCCTTTGGTTTTCAGTATGCTAACTGCCTTTGATACTACCCTCCAGCCAAAGCTTTACGCTATTAGAAGATTACGAACTCGGGTTTACTCACAACGCGGAAAAATTCCTCTTTGAAACCCTTACATGGCGCATCGATGCCTACGTCTACGTCGTCAACAGTAAACCAGACGATCCTAATTTCGCTCACAACGGGGGTGCCGTCTATGTCGTACTCGTCCATTCCGGATCGGCTGAGCGAGGTGGCATTGCCGACCCTGGATTAGAGTACCGTTTTGACGTGGTGCTGACTCCTTTGGTCGGCGGGGTCGACGGAGCAGCTATGAAGCAACTCCCAGCATCGAACAGTGGGACCAAGAATGGGGACGTTACAAACTGTGAGCATCATCTTTCCAAATCGAGCAGCATACTCACCTTACTTTCGTGATATACAGACCCTCTTTCGTTCGTTCAGGACATGCAGATGTTCAGAAGCAAAGGCAATGAAACGTTTACGTTTAGCGCGCAGTATGAAGACAGCGTGGATATCCACAAAGGACAGCAAGTTGGCTTTGTCAAGGGTTCTTCGGGAACTCATTGGCACCTCACGTTTGACACTGTAAGGATTCAATTACCCGTATCCCGTCCGACCACTGATCTGTTCGATCCAAATGTCAGGCCAATCCCGGTGCCAATTTTCCCCTCACGGCCCTCTCGGTGTTCAGGTTCCCGTCGTGCTCCGAAGTCTCCTTCAGTAGGCATGTCTTTCTCTCATTACGACCTCCTGGTGACACCCCTTCCGTCATTCTATATAGGCTGTACAGCTTCAATCGGTTGTGTTGTGAGTATCTTAAGAAAATTTGGACACCAAGACGCTTGCTAATATGAATCAACTAGGCACCTGCCCAAAAGGTGACTCGTGGCATCGCCGTGGACTGCTGCTTTTGAGCAAATAGTGTCTAGTTGATTTGCTGCTGTCGCCGCGCTACTTTCATATGCCCCGTACTGCATACAATGCCAGCTAATAAGTACCGACGAGCGCTGTACGACATTAGGGTAAATCCTCTTGTTGAAACCATGTTGGATAGAGTCGATTGTGTATTCTTCTCAAATGCACTTTATGTCTCAGACTTTCCTTGAGACCAGCGAAGATGCAAAGTACGGCGGTGAAGTCTTACTACCCAGCACACAGTGCCGACCCGTGAAGTCTCGAAAATAACATAAAATTGCTCATGGACCAACAGCGAGACGCAATCGAGCTTCCTAACTGCGATGCACTCCGCACGCACTCCCTGTTGGACGTTCCATTGCTCCTGACCGATAGGAGAAGGACTCCTGCGCCATGTGACAATAAATGACCCCACGGCAAAACCGGCCCGAAGTCTTTCCGGAGCACTTCTGACGACGCGTACTCGTTCCCCTCTCTCTGTCGATTTCTGTACGCCTCGATACGCGTCCGATACGCGTCAGTTCTTTCTTCCAAATGGTCAAGACATAGGCGACTAGTTCGCCTTGCTTCCATATCCTTTACGATTGTCGTTGGCGTTCCCAAACGGCGTGGTGCAGACAAGCAAGCTCAGCTACTATCGAGGCCACTGAATTCCTACTTGACGCTCCATACGATTAGTGTAATAGCTGGATGCTTCCACTATTTTCTACCTGGTTCAGTTAGGAACGGTGAGCTGTCGATTTCTTTATCTCTACCGCAAAAACGCTGAATCCCTCTTTGGAAGCTGCCATCGGCCACTTGGAAAGGCGCGGTTTTGCTATGGCTATACGAGTCCCCGACAACGATTGTGAAACGATGAATCTCGACATCCTCAGGTGTTAGACCAGACACTCGATTACAAGCATTTCACTCTTCATTTGTACGCCCTACTTTCTTTTTGCTATTGGCTGACATCTGACCGCTTGAATGTCAGATGGCTCGTGAACCTATCCTGACTATCGAGGATGGCTTCGCCTTAACACTGACTCTGGACTTGGCGACTTTCGTGACTCTCCGAGTTGTCAAGCCTTGATTTGCGACAAGGTTAGATTCACTGCCTTACTCCTGATTCCACTGAATTGACCAGCTACTTAGCCCAGTAAAGTGCAGCTCCTGCCTCAATGTACGCCGCACCACTTCGGAGGCGAACTTGAGGCGAACTGTCAGGCCCATCTTTGTCACAGAGAACACCTTCGCGTTGTCTGTAGGATGTAGCACCAAGAACACCATCTCGGTTGAGCTCAACGTGGCTACTGTCTTCGTCTGGTTGGCGAAGGATTCAACCTGCTCGGTATGGCTTTCCCATTGAGCTCTGCCTATCCCTGCGCTCATGGAGATAATAGATTGCGATCGTCCGAGGAAATTGAAGACGTTATTGATGATTGCTTTGGCTCCTGGGACACCGTTCGATGGGCTCGACGCGTAACACGGCTGTCGTTTTCGATGAAAGCAACATCTTTCTCACCGTTGTAGCCGCCTAAAGCCGAAGGGAGACGCTGTTCCGCTGGAAGTTGGGACTGGAAATCCCAACACGTTCAACGTTGGTGCTCGATTGAATGGGAATCCGACGTCTGGTGTCTTTCTGGTGACGCCTGGGTACTGTCCAGGGCAAATCGGCTAGCCACCTGTATCCATGTGGCTATCAAATAACTTCGGATTAACGCGGCTCTGGTGCGAATGACACCTCGCCTCACTGTGAGTAACTTCCCATCTAATCCCTCTGCAACGGACAATCTTTTGACTCTGGTATCCCTATGCTGTAAACTCTAGAGTCTATGGGCAACCTATTCTCGACCCCTGGTGCATAGTTGACTGTCGCGAATTTTTGAAAGGACGAGACCCTTACCGGCTGTTTTTCGTGATAACACCGCTGCTTGCTTCGATGAATGATGCTCCATCGTGAATGTGTTCGCTCCCCGCGAGTTCGGTCCGACGACCAAGCACCCTCTTTCGCTTTGTCGGTCCTTTTCGACTACGTGAACCTACGCGATGTTCCGGTATCCTTGCCCATGTTTCTGACAATTTCTTTCCGCTGTCCTGTGAGCATCCCTTGCAGTTTACAGTGGTTCTCGCCTTTGCTGACGCATGGGTCCCAGGTTGCTGTAAAGAACGTGCATTCGCTGTGACTTCTAATGTTGTACCTCATGTCAGAGCTTTTGCCCGCGAACGCCAAGCTTTCGGCTACCTTGTAGGTGAGAAACAACGTTCCATTCCTCAATTCCAGTTCGAATAGCCCATTCCTTCCTCTGATATCGGTCTACCTCCAGCCATATATATGTCTCAACGGACAATGAGACACTCCCGTTCAATGCATTTCCATTGGCGTCTTGCCTCTGGCGGTCGAGCTCCAGGCCGACAAGCGCCGTTTCTAGTGGTTCGCTTGGGTAACCTCGGAAACTTTGCGCTGTCCTGTTTTAAAAATACACACATTCAAGCTTGGCACGGTATGTTCCTCGCTACTCTACTTCGAAGCTTACCCACATTAACAGCTAGTGGATGACATCGACCTTGCCAAGAATTCTTTTTTGTCGCACAGTCGCGGACTTCCATGCTCCCCAGGTTCGATTATCCTTGTAATTCAGCTCTCCTTTACCCTGAACACATCTTTCCTCTGCTCCTTACTGTGTCGTAAGCACACCTTTAAGTTCTCGCGCCTTTAGCACACCACTGACCTGCCGGTCATGTCCCTTGTAGCCGCATCGTTGTAAATGAACTTTGCAAATTTCCCAGTGGACACGGCACCCGTTGGGTGCCAAGGATAATTCGCCACGCGTTTATCGCGTCTTCGACAATGTTGATTGAGAGAAAAACTTGCCTGTAAAGAAGAAAGCTCGTACAATCCGAAACGCGTCGTGGTTCTGAGAACCATCTCTGTCAGCAACTCCGATTGTCAGGTGCTCTGTCGACGATTCAAGGCTGGCCGTGGCTTCCGAAATCTTCTGGTTGCAACGGTATAAAAGGTGAACACATCTTTGCTCTTTCTTCAGCCTCTAAGGTTAACTCGAACATGTTTTCTCTTGTTCTAGTCGCTCTCGCAATTGCTACTGCTGTATTTGCAGCTCCAGCCCAAGCGGATGCTAGTTGCAACATCTCCAATGCAGTTCTCAAATTGCCCGCTGGTCAGACTGGTCTTGTACCGCCGTCTGGAAAACCATCCTTCATCGCTGGAGCCATCGGCGTGCAAAACTACACCTGCAGCGATGCGGGTACATTCACGTTCGTACATCTCGATCCTCTTTCATTTCGTCTTCCTTACCTTTTGCGCCACCCTCTCTTAGGAGCGTCGGAGCTGTTGCAGAGCTCGTTGATATCTCCTGCTTGTTTGGTACCGAAGCCTTCGATGTCATCCAAGACAGGTGGTTCTTGATCTGGAGCGTTTTACCTCCAGGAACACCCCCCTTGGCCACTCTCGGCAACCCTGAGCCACTTGGCGAGCACTTCTTCATCACCAACCCCGTCACCGGTACTGGACTAAGCCCTAAGTGGGACTTCACTTCTCATGGTGCGACGAGGGGGAACCGTAACGCCTTCGTTGTTGGTGCTCGGTCGGGTGGGATTCCTTCGCCGTCCGGCTCTGCCAATGTGGATTGGCTATCTTTGAGCAATGTCCAAGGCCGGCTTGCGAACCAGGTGTTCAGGGTTGATACCAAAGGAGGTCAACCACCTTCCTCGGTGCGTTTATCTCCTTCTGTTCATGTTTCCTTGATAAATTGATATGAGTTTCTAGTGCCGACCTGGGACGAGCATTAGCGTCAAATATACTTCGAAGTACTGTAAGTTAAATGTCAAATGGTCCCCTGTTTGATGATGCTAACTTCCTTCCTTTCTAGGGTTCTTCGGTAGTACGTTGTAGTACTGGTGCGCGGCAAATGGGCCATTGTACAATAGGCTCATTGATTAAGAGAAAAAGTCGCGTGTTTTGGTCTATCTGGGATTGGCCCACGTCCACACTCATTCCGGAGTCTGTCGTCCCTGATAACTCAGGTTTGATGTTTTATACTTCACAGTCGCTCTGGAACACTAAACTTTGTCCCCGGTGTTGATGGACTACTCGAGCCAGGGCTTCCACAACCACTTTAGGCAGGCCGCCATGTCAAACGGAACCTACTCCGAACCGTTCATCAGCAGCTGTCTCTCCACAAACGCCGGGCTCGACGAGGGGGAACGGAGCGCTGATCGGGTGTGGACTTGCAGGACGGAAACACACATTCGGCGCCACCGTGGTGGCGGTACACGATGTGGCGTAACTTCACCACCACGATCGCAGCCATCACCTCAGTCTTGCTAATTTCATCGTCCCTCTACACATCTCGTTTTCGGGGCCGCAAGAATACGATAGCCCATATGTTCTCCTAAGACCACAAGCAGGCTCTGCATCTTCTATTGCGCAACATTGGCATGATGATGTTTGTCTCCGGGCACAAATGAAAAGACTGTCAGCATCGTGGTTGAAGATGAAGTCTTCCGTAGAGTATGGACCCACCAGGCCCCAGGAACTGATGCGGGCCTCTTGGTTTCAAGGCCCGTAGGCACACATACGAGGCAGACTGGAGTTCGCCTTCTGATATAAACATTTAGCATCATGGTAGCTTTTCCTGCTGTCCTTCACTCCTTACTCAGCTCGATACCTTACCTATCAGGTCGTTGAAGATGTCCACATTTTCGGTGGCTCCGAGTGTACTAGCCATCAAAGTTGGTATCCTAGTCTCAAGTTTCTTGTTTGGCGTAGCGACTCTTCAAGCGTTCTTTTACTATTCCAACTATCCGATGGACCCTTTGCGTATCAAGCTCTTCGTGAGTTTTTCGCTCTATTTTTAAGTGGGGACATAGGTTGAATCGACACACTGTTGGAATTCAGTCGGCCTTTGTCTGGTGGGTTGTCTCTCATCCAAAAATGTGCCACTGAAATACCCATATTCAAACTATCTGCAGGGGATTGGAGTTGTTTGGGATGATCTTCGCAACCCACCTCTTATACTCAGCAGCCGTTGAGCCCTATCTCAACGCACCCATCCTAATGTTCCTCGATCCACCGTACCAGATATTGGCCACGATCCTGGTTGGGAATTGGTCAGGCTGTGTTGTCCAAGTGAGTAGAATCAAGTTCGCGGTTTCGCGCCTCAGCTCACCTCCATCTTCATTGCTGTTAGATTTATTTCCTCGATCGTGTTCGACGATTTACAAAGCAACTCTGGCCAATCCTCCCTTGCGTCCTCCTTATTCTGTACACCTTCGCCTCTAACATCCCTGTTGTCGTTATCTGCGGTACGAGAGGTCTGGCAGAATTTACGCTCAATTGGCGGTGGTTGTCAATCAGCGGGATGTTCGTCTCAGCGTTTATCGACCTATTTCTCGCTGGGATGCTCTGCTGGAACCTGTTATCGAAGCGGAGGTCAGCATTCACTAGGTCAGTCAGCACGTCTTGTATCTGAAGCAGATCTCCTTGATGATTGAGTGCCCCTTACAGATCTGCCACAATATTAGATAGGATTATCGGAATGACCCTCAGTGAGTCGGGCGTTGCGTCTGCTGAGTTCTTTCTGTTGACGGTCCTTCATCCTTAGCAATGGGCCTTATTACTAGGTACGTACCCCAGAAATATCCTCCGTGATAGAGTACATTCCCAAGCGGCCCATGTTTCAGCATCGTTGCCGTCCTTTCCGCCATCCTCGTGAGTCCTCAATCCTATACTGGGTCATTTTCTCTGAGAAACGACCTCTGACATCTTTGCAGAGCATAGCCTTGCCATATGAATGTCTGTTGTTGCAGTCAGAGCATGTTCTTTCATGTCTAATGGCCTTATCCAGTGATATACCTTGGCGTATACATCTGCCTCGCTAGAAGTCCGTGTCTTCTGTTCCCACCGCTCTTTGTTCGTCACTGATCTGATCATGTCCTCCTTCTGTTTGGAATTCCACGCAGTTTACGCAAACTCCTATTTCGCAGCGTGAGTCATCTTCCCTTTTGAAGGGCAACGCAAGAAGTACTGACGCGCTTGCGTTGACTCATAGACTGAACTCCCGAACTGTTCTTCAACACGGAACCGACGAAACCTCGACCGAATCTTTCCGACTGTCCATAAGACCTCGCACGCCGCGTAGGGGACAACGCCTATCGGGTCATAACGCGGATTTACGAGGTTAGTGAAATGTTTTCTGTCGTAAATTCATTGCTCTATTGAAATCTGGATCTAGGTGCCCGCACAGCGCCTGTTGTGAAGGTGGCGTACGAAGAGCAAATCCAGATAGACCTAAAGTCTTTTCCCGGCGAGTCTGTTTGACTTCCTCAATGCTTAACAAGTATCCTTGATTTTCTCTTCCCTACTGTATCGCTACTATCTACAACCCTGATCCTATGTATCCTCTCAACTCCCCAATCTCGGCCTTCCAGAACCTATGGTTCTTGGTACGCTTCCCGTTCACCCTTCCGCCTTGACATCAACTTTTCAGCGGCGGGCATCATGACGGCTATCATCGTTCCTCGTGGAATCCTAGAGCTTGAGGATCTTGTATTCTGAACTTCGTTGCCTTTCGCAGTCGGGTGAGTAACCCGTGCAGATTGTGCCAGCAAATGCAGTGGTCACCAGGCCTTTCCATTGACCATCAAGGCAGACTGACGTGCAAATTTTCTGACTGCGTACGTGCGAGGGCAAATAAATTACGCCAATGAACTAGTGACGAATAAATAACAGAGTGATGATAATCATAACGCCAGAGAGGCCAACAATAGACCAAAACGACGCTGCGAACCCTTCGAACGAAGGGGTAGCTTCATGTGAGACCCTTGAGTTTGCACTAAGGCGGATTGAAGAAACAACTACAGCGTCACCATGGTTAAGATAAGCGTTTAGACCAACCGCGGACAAGACGGCGTCAACTCACTTGCCAGCCCAAGTGTCGATCCAACCTGATACGCGGTAAACATAACGGCACCAACGACACCCTCCTCTCCCTTTCTCGCAGAAGCCATAGCCATCGTTGTACATGTCAAGAATAACATAGGAAGACCGATGAAGGCGCTGATCATTCCAGGTACCACGTGGGACCAGTACTTCCCTTTCTCATTCGCCAGAGCGTAGAGCGTAGCACCAACAATCATGCATATGTGTGCGCTGACGATGGATACCCGCGAAGGGAGCTTGGGCACCAGCTTCCCAGCGACAAAGGAGAACGCCATTGCTGTGATACCAATGGGAAGACACCGAATCGAGGCGATGAGGGCAGAGTCTCCCCATAGGTCCTACATATCACAACATGAGCATGATCGCTCTGGTGAGAAGGAAATGGACAGGCTCACGGTAAATATAGTAATGAGCTGCATCAAGCAGCCGAACGCCCACCAGTAGGGACTCCACGCGATGATGAAGATCGGCGTGAAATTTTTGTTGGACCAAATACTTGGCGGTAACGCGGGGTCGGGTACGAAACGTTCAACGAAGAAGAACGCAATGATGAGAACGACCGAAAGTATGAGGGTCGTGATAACCTGGGGTGTTTGCCATCCTTGGATGAGGTGAGCGGAGGCATTGGCGAAGTATGGGAATGAAGTGCGTACCAGCTTCGCTACCATCGGAGATAGCGTATACGAAGAGAATTAACCCGGCTGTGAGGATCGTAACTCCGGCGAAGTCGATCCGGCGATTTTGTTTGGGCTTCTTGGGCTTCTCCACATACGGCAGGACAAACCACGAACAGCCAGCCATGGGAATCGTCAGAATCGCGATCAGATAATGTACTTTGGGTAACTTCGTCAGTATCAAAGCCACGGATGGGACGGCGCAAATGGAACGTACCCCAGCGCCAGGAGGATTGAGCTGTAAGAACACCACCTATGACGAAGCCAATGTTTCCGCCAATCGCGCCGGCCAGTGAGTACGCGGCATATGCATTGCTCTGTTGCATTGGATCATGGAAGGTGGTGCGAATGATTGCAACGGCTGATGGCACATTCAAGGCTGCACCTAAGGGGCACAGACGTCCAAGGTAAGCCAGGGGAGGACGGATGAGAAGGGAACCACGCACCAATACCCTGGATAGCTCGAAAGATGATGGCCATGATGGGATGTACACTGGCGCCGACGGGTATACTGAATAAGCCGATGAGGAGGAGACCTACGACGAAAACCGGTTTGGGATGGAAAATGTCTGAGAGTGTCCCAGAAATCAGTAGGAACGAGGCGAACGTGAGTGTATACGCCGATAGGACCCATTGCAGCTCGGCCGGAGCGAAGTGCAAATCCTCCCCCATCTAAAATCGATGGAATAAGCTTCGAGCCCGGATTGGAAAGAGAGAACGACCGTACCGATGGTAATGAGACGATGGCGGCATTGGCGTTGAAGAGGTCAAAGAATTGAGCAACGCATACGATCGCGAGCATCAGAACCTTTCTGGTGCCGCTCAGGTTTTCTCCTTCAGAACCTTCAGCCTGGGAGACCTCGACATCCACTGCCAGCTTTTCTCTCAGTTGAGGATCGCCTGCACTGTCAGTGATAGAGTTCGAGTGATCGGTGTTCAAGGGCGCATTTGATTCATAGGCCATGGCTTGGATTCTGCGAGAGCGAAACGAGCTGATGGGTAGAGGAAGTCCGCGGTTGGTTTTATCCTTGACCAGAAATTGGAACCCGAAGGTTATTCTGTGATGACAGTTTTTAGCTGGCTCCAGCCAACAGAATGGTAAAATTAAACGAACTTTGGTTGTAATACGGCTTGTCAGCCGCTACAACCGACAATGGTGTCAGCTTTTCAGTAACTGCGACGCAGATAAAGCCAACGATGAGACTGACAAGCCGGAGGAGCGTTGAAGTCCTTCATCATTTTCGCGATTAAGCAGAAGAAGAAGAGAATAGAGAGCGGTCATCTTGAAGCAGTTCCAACGAGATTGAGAATCGGCCGAGCGATGGAATTCGATTTAAAGCATAAACCCACTTTGAACCCACTTAAGGTTGGTTGAAGAAGCAAAACGCAGACGCATGTTTGGTGGAAGATCAGATTTCCCTGTGTACCTACCCCTTGGTCTTTCTCTCACGGCTCGTTCTCCATCTTTCCACGATTCGTCCACGAAGACCTTTCCCAAGAAAACGCGTATGTGAGTGCTGAACATTTTTGACGCGAAACAAACTGGCGGTATGTATCTCTACAAGAATCGATCATCTCGGCGTCAAGCTTACTGTCTTTTAGTTTTTTGAGTCCAGTCCTCTACTCTACCCATAACTTGAAGACCACCAGTGACCAATAAGACGATTTGCCACGCTCGAAACAAGCTCGAAACCCACCGTCTATGGAAGCGACGCGGGTTGTCAATGTATCTCTAATGCAGCGCCCATCTCAACATGAACATCACACATTCCCTAAGCAGTCTGAGCGGTGCCGACTAAACGGATGCTATTATACGCAACTTCCCACCATGGAGTACACTAAACGCGGGTGCTATCCAAGCGAGGTACTACATGGAACCTCGTGCACTCGTACTCGGTTTACCATTGCGGCTAATCCTCCAACAACCACACAGGCGTCCAATGGTCAACGGAAGATTTGCTGTGAGTACGTCGCTTGTTTGATCATGAAATCTAATCTGACTTCTATTCGGTTCCAACGGTTCAACCCTCTCCTTCGACCATACACGTTGAGCGTGAGTCTACCTCTCCCGAACAGCCTTCTTATGCACAAATCATATCGGCGCAATATATAACTCGCTCCATGCACCCCAAGGCCTCAAATTGAACCCACCCCTCCTCCTTCCAACACCCAACCCTCACCATGCCATTTGTTGACAAGCTTGTACCCCCTCCTGGGACTGACTACTGGCGTTCGTAAGTGGAAATTGACCACCTCCTTACCGAAATCTTCGTCTCACCTTCTTCTACACAGTCAGAACTTGGTTGTTATGGACAACCTGGAGCTGCCAAAAGCATCGGGAACGGTCTACGAAACGCTTACCTGGCGCGTCAATGCTTACATCTACGTCGTTAACGCAAAACCTGGAGATAGCTTCCAACAAGACGGAGGCGTCATCTACGTCGTCCTCGTCCATACTGGCTCCGCTGCTGCCAAGGATGGTAGCCTCGAATATCGATATGACGTTGCGATGAAATCCCCTCCCAGCGGTTCAGCCGCTGTGAAACAGTTCCCACCATCGAACAGTGGGACTAAAAACGGCGACATCATGTCTTGTGAGTTTCTCTTTTGAATGTCCCATCCCTTTCTCATTCGATGCGCAGATGCTCTTTCGTTCGCAAAGGACATGCAAATGTTCAAGGACGGCGGGAACGAAGTGATTACCTTCCCTGCTCAGTACGAAGATAGCATCAACTTCTTCAAAGGCCGGCAGAGTGGACTGGTAAATGGTTCATCGGCAATACAGTGGGCCATTACCTTCGTCGACGACCTTGCTGTGAGTATTTATCGGTGCTGCCCATGTATGAATTGAATGCTCACCGGCACCCTTAACTTTCGGATGTACTTAGCTGGAAGAATCTTCGAGCTTTCCGTTCTCTTCCCTTTCGCTGCTCAGCTTCCCATCTACAGGCAAAATGACGTTAGGTATGTTTTCCTATCCCCTGTTACCTGCTGTACGTAGTACTGAGCACGTTGCGCGACTTTTTATCGGTTAGACTTTACAGCGTCGGTTTTTTCTAGCGATGTGAGTCCGAAATTTCATTGTGAAGAAGCTTGAAAAGTATCTGAATAGTTTTCCAGGGTGTAAAACTTGCCTCGGAGACTGAGAGTGTTGAGCTCGATTGTACTTTCTCGCCGTAATGAAGTCGAAGGCGCGTTGAGTAAATCTCCCCAAGTTCCTTCTTTTACTTAGTGTTTGTGTGTAACGTCCGACTTGGTAGCTAGGACTGTAAGATATCTCTGGTCTAGAGTCTCGCTGTTCCTTTCTTTCGGGGTACTGGATAGCGATTCGATCTGTTGTCCTTTCTGAACCCCTAGGAGCCCCTTTTGAGTTGAGTGATGCCGGATCTGGACCTTCATCTAACCTTCTTCTCAACGTCTCAGTGTCGACTTCGTCGCGATCAAACCTGGGCCCAGAGACTCACCCAAAATAGCTCATCCTCATACGCACAGATACTCGGTATGCCAAGAAATGACAGAGTAACTCTTGATCTCATCGTCAGTTTCACAGCCAAGCGCATATATCTTCAGAAAACCGTTGAGTTGTCCCCTGCATCAGATAATCGCTCTGAAATAGGTCTTCAACAGCATCAAGGAGTGACTAGTGCTAGTGAAGCTTGAAGCTTGAAGCTCGAAGGCGTGCACTCGGAGCCTTGACGGCTGACGCTGGTCTCGCTGCTCATATAGGTGCTGAAACGGTCTGCACGTTCAACGTTGAGATGCCCTTTTCTCCCCTCATTCAACAATATATCTCATTCAATTCCTCTTTCCTAGGCTTCGAGATGATATGATCGCCCTCTGAACATGATCAAAATTGCGTGCTGGGTGATGGTCAATCTTCTGGGTGTACCAGAGTCCCAGTCGGCCCGGTCAAGAAGGAAGACGCTCCGGCGCTTCCGGTTTTCAACTTACATCCCGCTTGAAGCGCCCATCGTGGTTTTTCTGTTGGTGTCCAATCGGCGTCACCACCTTTGAATCTTCCAATCACAGTCAGCTTAGAAGGGCCACGAACGACACTTCAATTGTCTCCTACTCTCTGGATCTACCTGGTCAATGAAACTGTCCCACCTTTCGCCAGTCAGAGGGTGGGAACCCATTCGCACCTTGCCATGCGGTCAAACGATGTTGATGAACAATGGTGACCAAAGCGTCGACACTAGCAATCCCGACGTTTTTTGAAATTCTCCGCCGCTCAGCGACGCGCCACCACCAAAGCGCATGCCCTCTTTGAGTCCACCGACCCCTCAAAAGAATGCCACCTCTAAACCGTTTAAAACGCGTCAACACGATGGCCTCTGGTACGCGCTCTCTCTCTTTCAGTTCCCTTCAACCTAGGTCTCATACACCCCCATGCAGAATCCCGTTGTCTTTTCTAAATTCACCTTTCTCTTGACGGAGCAAGAGCTAGCGGACGCCAGGTCGCGAGGCGTTTGGCCGGCCCTCATGCATTCCTTAAGACACCTTGGACCTTGTGCGCTCCTCCTCTATTCATTCCTGGAAATGACTGACGTTTTCGAGCAGTAAGCGGGAATTTAACAGTCGTTGAAGCATGGTCGACGCCTCAACAATCGCTCCTTGCTTACCCGCCAACGGATAAGCGGTTCTATCTCAAGTCTATCCCACAAGACAGTTCAGCGACACCTCGAAGGATTCAATGTATCTTCAGCTCTCTTGGCACTGCGTCTCGAATCACCGTGCCCCCTCCTCTCAACGTGCTCGTGGATCTTCCATACCAAATTATCGACACCGCCGATCTGGGAGAGGCAGTTATTGCTACCAGGACCATCCAATACGGCGAACTGATCGCCAGGGACAGCCCGCTCCTCATTTCCACCGACCCAATTCTGTACACCCTCAACCATCATGGGGATGTAGCCTGCCCATTTTCGAATCCCGATAAGTTGGAACAGGTCTTTCGATTGGCTGTACAAAAGATGTTCCGTCGTGATGAAGGGTCTGCAATCCAGTACGCGCGACTTCGAAATAGTCAAAGCTCGGATCTTCTATTGGCTGGGAGGTTCATGACGAACGCAATTCAGATCCCTCTAGGTATGACGTGATTTTCTTTCTTATGCACTGTCTTGCTGATTGTGATTCTCTCTAGTTAACAATACTCCAGAGCTGCACTACGCAGTGTTCGATGACGTTTCCCGGATCAATCATAGGTATATCTTTTCCCTCTCCTTTGGCTTTTAGCTGACGCCTCGATCCATAGCTGTTGTCCGAACGCAGTAGCCCGATGGGATCCATCGACCTTGACAATCCAGGTCTACGCACTCCGTCGTATCAGCCTTGGCGAGGAAATCTCGATCAGCTACGTAGACCTCTCACTCCCAACTGCCGATCGACAGTCTTTCCTCCGTACCCGTTACAACTTCGCGTGTACTTGCCAAGGATGCGAAAACAACGATGACGACCTATCACGTGCGTTCTTGTTGAAGGAGCACTATTCCTTTGATGATATATTCAACTGGGCGAGGAATCCAAACCCAACGGACCTCATCAACAAGCAACATCTTGACTTCTGTCTTTCGATGATGGACAGCCGGGGGCTTCAAGGGCTCGAGGCGTATCCGCTGTTTCTGTACCAGCTGGTTCTGGTTTGCACGGCCCTTGGTCAGACTCAGGCTGCTGAAGCGCACTTGGAGAAGTGGCAAACTTGGTGGAGGATCCATGGAGGGCCGATAGACTTGCTTTTGGCTTCTCTAAGGAAGCATCAGTGGCACGTTCTGTTCATCGCTCGCCCGCTACCATTGCTGCGAATGCCGTCTTCCAGCCTGACAGTATGACCTTAGTCAGTCGTTTACCTGTGACTGCCTGGCATGGGCGTTACCTTCCTCTCTTCATTCTTTGTGGTTTTCATATGTAGTTTGTCCGTAATCATTATGTTTGTAGTATCTCCCGTAGTCACCATGTATGTAGGATTTCCTGTATGTAATAGCGATGGGAGTCAAGTTGGTCCAGAAACCAAGACGAATGAACTCTGAGTCGGACATACGAAAGCACTCACGTTTGCGTAGGATCTCAAATCCACACTTTACATAGAAGTAGAGGACAGGATGTGGTCAGGACTGGTGGTGATGTCGATGGGAACTCAAGGTCATAAATCAACCGCGAGGGTAATCCAAAAACTAATTCAATTGGATGAGCCCTTCAGGAGCTCCACTCAAGGTACAAATCAGTGCGACCGAATACCTCCCGGGGGACACTGTGCGATGAGATTGCGTCATCACTTCGATGTATATCTACCGAAGGTTCGTAAGCGAATGGATAGAGTATAAGTAGGAGGCGCTAGGTGACGTACCCTCCATTTGAAAAAATCGTCTGGAAAGAGATCGTGAGCTCTGGACAGCATGAAAAAAAGGGATATTTGACATACCTGTCCATTGATCCAGTGTTGCTTAGAGACAAGCAATTCGACGATGGGCACGATATCTTCAACCTTGGTAAGCCGACCTTCGGCTGCTGAACTCTTGTGGTAAGCCACGGCATCGTCGGATTCCTCTGTGTTCACGATAAATCACAATTTAAAAAGGCTCATGAGGACAGAAAACAACGCACGGGCGTAGAAAAAAGGTGTGTCCATGGGGCCAGGGGCGATGGCATTGACAAGGATGGAGCGGCTCATAGCCTCCTTGCTTGCGGCCTTCGTAAACCATTCGACGGGAGACTTCGATCCTTGGTAGGACGAGTAAAAGCCCGTGTACGCAGCCAAGCTGATAAAGAGGTCAGTGTGGGAGGGAAGAGACGAAGCATTGACTTACAGCGAAGTGACAATTGTGATGATGCTTCCGCCATCAATGACGGTCTTTAACGCATATTGGATAAAGAAACTGAACGGGTTTCTCAGCGGGTAAATGTGATGGGAGGTCTGGGTGGCATACAAGGCGATTTTCGAATTCACATTGAACATTTCATCGTATTCAGCTTCGGAGATCTACGGCACAAGCATGTCAGGGTACCTCAACGAATGAGAGCATTGATGACTCACATCAACAAGAGTCTTCTTGAGCACCTTTCCAACGGTGTTGATAGCGACCTTAACACTCCCTTTGCTCTTTGCAAACTCGAACAAGGCCTCGATCTTCTTGACGTCGCTCAAGTCCGCTTGGAACAACCAAGCTTGACCTCCGGCTGAGGTAATCCCATTGAGGGTTTTCTCAGATTCCGCAGCGGAGGAGGGCGAGTTATAGTGGATGACGACGGAGTACGACTGCGAGGCAAGAAGCTTGGAAATTTGGGCGCCTAGGTTCTACGGTCATCACAATGAATGGAAAGGAGATTTAGGAGGTAGGGGAAACATACCTTTCCTCCTCCTGCGACGATTGCAATGGGTTGAGACATGACAAGGCCCTTGACGCTTGAAGCTGAGGGAATGGATTAGGTGAACTCGCTTTAAAAGATTTGCTGTGGAATCTTGTGATAAGGCAGATTTGTTATTCGGTTCCAACGACGGATACTATTGGTCAGATATGTTCAAAACGAGCAAAAGTGATGGCTGGTCGGCTGACGATTGGAAGAGAGGAGGATTCGCGATGACGAAGCCATTCGGGTCTCTGAATCGGGGCAAATGGATGACCGATGGCAATGAAAATGACTGTCACAACGAAGAATCAATGTGTGCGCGTAGGTGGGACAAGCTTGCATCATACACGCGTTCTTTCGGCACGTCAAAGACGGAGACCTAATCGCATCGAGTATGAAATGGCCTGAGCGAGAAACCGCAGACGCTCTTCGGCAATCCGTTGCGAACGAGCAGAGGGAGATGCGACGAAGTTTGGGTGATAGGAAAAGCGTGAAGATTCAATCAACTAATCCAAAACAATATGAACGCTACTCCCCGCTACACCTCCAGATGGAAGAACGACATTGCCAGCTCTGGTGGCCACCCCGATCGCGCCGTTCATCACCACCCTAATTGTCAGTGAAGCTAGTTCTTGGGATGGATCAGCGAGCGTGACTTTGAATGAGGTCAGATCAAGAATCAAAGCCGCGCTGCCAGTGGACGAGATGGTACTGTCACCCAAGTCATCATGGGAAAAGGTGAGCGAGCCACCAGCAGCGTCCCAGAATACCATCATTACAGTATTGCGAAGGCTATCGAAAACGGCCGAGATATGTTCGTCATTCTGCAGCGTCGAAAAAGGCAACGGGGTGTTAGCCCTAGCCACAAACGAATCTCTGTCCATGCCTGGAAAGGCTGTATACGCATACGGAACGGCAGGATCTCGATGCGAAATTGTTGCGGTCATGAGGTCAACACTGAAAGGTGGCCGTTTGGAGGTCCCGATCTTCGACCAATCCCCTTGTTTGATCCCCACATCGACATTCAGTGGGAAAGCACCGTTCGACGATGGGAAAACATAGCCAACGCCACCGTGCCACATGTACTGAGCGTCAGGGAACGAGAATGTCCCAGAAGCGGCTAGCGCAACACCATCCACCACCACATCGCCAACATGGAGCCGCTGGTCGAGCACGGTGACAACGGGCGCGGTCGAGGTGGATGATAAACCAGAGACCATGACGTGCTGGGTGCCATCAGCCAAAAAGAACCACGCCTTCTGCCAACGTAACGCCTTGGTCAGAGGGTTGGTATACCGCATAACAGCAATACCAGTGGTGCCTGTCGAAACGCCACCAACGAAGCTCTCTATCCCCGTGAACTTCGTGTGACTGCAATCCAGAGGCGTGGCACCGAAGTCCGCGGTGGTACCTGGAATGAGGTTCCAATCCCATGCGCCAGCGATGTCTTCGTATTCGTTTCCCTGGAGGTAGGTGTACACAGTCCCATCAGAAAGATGGAAGCCGAGTAACTGTCATAAAGGTCAGCTATTTGGTGAAGAAGGAGTGAACTCGGTAAGACTCGCATTCTGAGAGACCGTACACTCCGTATTCAGCGTACGCTTGGAATACATCCTGACAGTGGTTACGTAGTTGGAGCCACGGTGGACCTAAGAGACGTCGACTTAGAAGGGACTCCGTGAGGTTGTAGATGACGAACCATGTAATCGTTCGCATAGAACATGCGATTTCCAGTCAGCTTGGCTGCATTCGCGTTAGAAGCGACTTCAGATAGACTCTGGGCGAAGTGGGTAAGGACGTCCGAATTCCAGAGGTCGCCCAACTCTTGTACTTGAGTAAGGTTGATATTAAGCTGAGCAGTCGCCCTTGGGATGTAACTAAGTATCAGAAGAAGGGGCGTGAACGAAACCACTTACTGTTTGTCAAGGACAGGCAGGCTGATGGCCCGTCCCACAACGCTCTGATGACGGGGTTTATTTCAAGGACATCAAGCAAGAGAATCATGAACGTACCAAATCCCAATGGTTCACGCCGGTTATGACATTTCTCGCAACCATCCACGAGTCCGCATCAAACAGCGATGTGAAGACAGACTTAGATGTGTCGTTGGCGGCGAACTGGGTATTAGCAGCAGCCACCTCAAGGTCAAGAACATCCCCAGCACTGTGGAAACGCTCCTTCAGCCAGAATTCGGGAACGGCGACAAGGGGTCAACTTACTAGTCCTTTCCGTAGTTTCCGTTGTAGATGATGCCATCATGCTGGCCGAATGTTCCATCCGGCCGAATCCCATCGGCTTTCAATGCGTCGTGAACGATGACCTCGTTATGGACTAGGACAAAGTAGTTAGAACCGAGATTTGAAGGGAAAGCATATGCACGTACTACGAAGGTATGCATCGCTCAAAAGGGTGGTATTTCCGTTGAGCAGCCCTTGGTCAATTCCAACTTTCGCAACATCCAGCAAGTTAGCGCCCGTTAGAAACGTAGGCTTCCGAATGAAGGTACTATAGGCACGAAGAGCGATATTTGTGCAGTTACTGAGCTGTGTCGGGGAGAGCGTCTCGCTGAGTATTAAGCACGTTTGTGTCGTCAACTGGGGGATAAGGATAGTCTAAGAGGGTGTAAGGGAAAAAGTTGCTCGGACGTAAAAAGCAGGACCTACGTTCGAGAACCAATTAGTGTTCCAAAAACCGGGCTACCGCTTACAGTCAGCTAAAGACGGTTAGGGAGAGAACATTACTTACAGTGTCACATGGACAGGCCGCCGTACCCCCTTGGTCAACGCAAGCCGGATTGGTAAAGTCGTTGGCGAACCAGAAGTCCATAGTGCGTGACACGGCATCTCGAACAGTAGCATTGTTGACGAGGGCTTCGGTGCCAGCGAGACCACCATGCCATGCACTAGCTAGTACGACTACGAGCAACAAGAATAGCGTAAGCGAACCGAATGGACAGAAATCGTGTCACTCACTCACTCGTCTCCAGTGATCTTGGGCGGGCCACCCCGCCGTTTGGGCAGGACAGCCAGATAGGTAGTTGATTTCGGAGTCAGGCCAGCGACCGTTTGCTCCGAGTGTTGTCAGCCTGTGTACCGACGATGAGTTTGAGGGCAGGGACAAAGAGAGAAACATTCAGGTACCACTTCGAGATACTGGAAGTTTTTTGTGCCCCGAGACTCCCAGTAATCGCACTAAGCCTACGTTGCGCCATGACGGTAAGGTCACTAATGTCTGATGCATCACGCGTATGTCGAATAGCCTCGACATCGGAGGCCCATGAAAGGGAAAGGGAGTTGAATGGCAGGAAGACGATAGCGATGGTAAGGAAGCGTGTCAATACCATGGTCGCGGGGTGTCTGTAAGCCAAAGGCCATTTATATGCCCAACAGTTCAGAGAAGGTTGCGAGCCACACGGCGGTGGGAGTGTGGACCTAATCAGGTACTCTGGTCAGGTAAGGAACCAAGGCCATCACTGATTCCTGAATACTTACAAGGATCATTCCACCAAGAAGCATGTCCGTTGTCAGTTGATTTCCGTCTGTACACCGAAGGTTGAGAGCTTGGTGAGACGTTCACTAGGAAAAAGGAACTTGTTCAGATACCAAACAAGCGGCGAAACATAGATAAGCGTACGGGTCGAACTCAAAGCTCCAAGAAGTGAGCTGGGACGCGCAGCATAGGCTCGCTTCAAGCCGAGTCATCCTTTTCGAGAGGCGTAGGTGGAGAAATGACGATGTCATAAAATGAGCTTGGATTCAGACGGGACTTCTATCGAGTTGCCACTGGTATCGAATACATAGACGAAAATGGTTGAAAGAGAAGACGAAGAGAAGGAAAAATGGTATTGGGCGCTTATGGCGGCGCTAAGATCGAAGCAAGATCGAAGCTGATCTATTCGGTTCCGCACGATTTCGCTGTCTCGCTTCTACCCACAATGTCAATCGCTTCTTTTCCGCTCGAGTCTCTTTCAAGTACACAGTATACCCCAATTAGCTGACAGTCTTTCTTTTTTCCCATCCTTGAAGCAATCTCCAAGCTTGACTACCAGCCATGGAAGCACCGTCATCTCCCCTTTCTCTGGTCGTGCTGTGCTCCTTGTCTAGTGTCCTTGCCTTTACTATATGGTCCTTCCATGGTAGAAGAAAACAACGGCTTCCCCCAGGTCCACGTCCTCTTCCCTTAGTGGGGAATATTGCGCAATTATCGCAGAAAGTCTGGTATTCCATGACACGGTGGAAAAAACATCATGGTCAGTAACTCTTCTTTTCAGGCAGGCATTTGCTTGGGTGCTTATCCTATTCTAGGTTCCCTAGTTTACCTTGACGTACTGGGCCAACCCATTCTTGTGCTTGGGACACACGCTGTCGCTAACGATTTACTCGATCGACGAGCATCAACTTATTCCGACCGTCCTCGAAACATTGTCGTTGGCGAACTGATGACGAAGGGCCTTGTCTCTGCCTTGACGAATCATAATGAATCTTGGCGGCGTATGAGAAGGGCGACAACCGAGTAAGCCGCTGTTCATGTTTGTTCATGTCATTTCCACGTCCAAACCTTTTCCACAGAGCGGTCGGTCCTCAAGCTCACAAAACCTACTTTCCCCGTCAAGAACTCGAGGTCTCCATCCTCATCTCTACTTTACTTTCCTCGACTCACCACTACGTGGACAATCTGAAGCGCCATAATACTTCCTTCCTACTCTCCATCGTCTATGGTGTCTCGCCAACGCTTGACCAAAACAACTCCCTGATCTCGTGGGCTGATCAACTGGGGGAGAGCTTGGCCCAAGCTTCCTTGCCTGGTGCCTATCTCGTCGAATTCCTGCCCTGGATGATGTACCTCCCACGTTGGATGTAAGCAACCTCATATCTTCACCGTTGCCTTTTCAGGACTGAGCATTGACATTAGGTGTTCCTGGAGACGCAACGCAGAAGCCTGGTATGATGAGACCCATGCCAAACTCTCAACAATGTACTCTGATACACGCACACGCCTGGTGAGTCCGGCCTTCCCATACACTTCGAATGCGCGCCGAAGTAGTATTCGATCAGGAAGCGGGCGTCGAAGGCGACTGCATCGTCTCCAAGCTCATCGAAGAGAATATCAACGGTCGGCTTACAGACGAAGAAGCGGTTTGGTCAGCGGGTACAATCCTGTACGTCATCGCTCTAAATTAACCACTTTTCAATTAAACTTTCGAACAAACTGACTTCATTCTAACTTCAGTATTGCTGGCTCTGAATCAGTATGCCTACTCTTCTCCCTTTCCCCCTTTGCGTGTATTGATAACTGCTCAGACACCTGGACAAATGTTGTGGTTCCTCCTTGCCATTCTTCTCTCGCCATCTGTCCAGCAACGAGCCCACGAAGAGCTGGATCGTGTGGTAGGCCACCGCCGAATGCCGTGTTTCTCGGACTTCGAAGACCTGAATTACATCCGCGCCATTGTCAAAGAGGTTCTACGCTGGAGACCTGTTGGTCCGATGGCGGTCCCCCACAGCTTGGAGAAAGACGACATTTATGACGGATATGATCTGCCCAAAGGATCAATCTGTATAGCTAACGTTTGGTGTGTCTGCCCACTTACCTTGAGCTATCCCTAATATAAACCTACCCGCCGTCGCACAGGGGCCTTAATCTGGATCCTGAAGTCTACGGCGACGACGCGCATCTTTTCAAGCCCGAGCGTTTCATAGACCGAGATGGCGAGCTTGTCAAGGCCTATCCTCAGACGGTGGACACCAAGGAAGAAGGTCACGTTACGTACGGGTTCGGGCGAAGGTACGCCGATTGAAACTACAGCAAACAGTCCAGTACCCCTTACCTCTTCTTATCCCCAATCACAGACTCTGTGTTGGCCGCTACGTCGCCAACAATAGTCTCTTCATCCAAATCGCTTCCATTCTATGGGCGTTTGATGTCCTTCCCGCTGTGAAGAAGATTGGGGATGACGTAGTCGAGCTACTCCCAGATGCTGATGCAAGCGTAGCCAGAGGACTGACCGTGTATGTCTTCTTTCATCGAGTTTACAACCTGTCCGAGTTTTGACCTTCGAGTACCCTTAGATATCCTGAACCGTTCGAGTGCAAGTTTGTACCTCGGTTCGGCGATGTGCCTCATATCGTCGAAACAACGCGAGAGGCACGCAACTCCTCGCTTTAGGTTACCTTCGCTTCTGGACTTGAACTTCGAAGACGATGAGAAGCCGATCACTCCGCCTTCTATTCTGAAGAGCACCCGTCCCGTCCATGGCTTCATTTCCGGTCCATGATGAGTTTGTCTGATACCTATAAGTACTTCGCCGGTCTTCCATACCCTATCTTTGAACCGATTATACGTTACTACCATGAGTTTGCCTTCATCGACCCTCCTCATGCTCTTCGTGTGCCTCTTGTCTATCCTCATCGTGCTCACTCTACGATCGTCCAACGTCTGGAGAAAGCGTAGGCTTCCTCCAGGTCCACTTCCTCTGCCCTTCATAGGGAACATTGCCCAGCTATCTCAGAAAATATGGTATGCGATGTTGCAATGGCGAAAAGATTATGGTCAGTACCTTTACGTTTGCTTCTTCATCGGACTCAATTTTCATGCTCTGACTATGCTTTCACGATACTAGGTGACCTCGTTTACCTTACTGTCTTAGGTCAACCCATCATTGCGCTTGGGACGCACGCTGTGGCCAATGAAATACTCGACCGTCGAGCTTCAATATATTCTGATCGCCCGAGAAATGTCGTTGTCGGCCAACTCATGACAAGGGGGTATATCTCTGGTCTAA
Source organism: Pleurotus salmoneostramineus (assembly GCA_002583695.1). NCBI lineage: Eukaryota > Fungi > Basidiomycota > Agaricomycetes > Agaricales > Pleurotaceae > Pleurotus > Pleurotus salmoneostramineus. The sequence goes on from BEWF01000030.1 coordinate 77,860, forward strand.
CGAACCACAATGAATCTTGGCGGCGTATGCGAAGGGCAATATACGAGTAGGTCTCTCTGCTCTTTGAGCGTACTCCACCCCTTTTCCCACCTCTTTCATCAGAGCGGTTGGTCCTCAAACCTGCAAGAATTATTTCCCCCGACAAGAACTTGAGGTTTCTATCCTCGTATCTACTCTACTCGATCCAACACACCATTACGTAGACCTTTTGAAGCGACAGAATTCTTCGTTCTTGCTGTCCATCATATATGGTGTTCCCCCAACACTTGATGCAAGCGATCCGGTAATTCAGTGGGTCGATGAAGTGGGAGAAAGCTTGGCGCAAGCTTCGCGGCCTGGTGCCCATCTCGTCGAGTTCATGCCTTGGATGATGCACCTCCCGCGATGGCTGTAGGCGATTTCCGTGCTTCATCTAGTCGACTCTTCGACTCTTCCTTTCTCACAATCAACCCCCCACTCAAGGTGTCCCTGGCGGCGAAAAGCAGAAAGATGGTATGATGAGACTTATCCTAGATTGTCAGACATGTACTCAGACGTTGGCCTTCGCCTGGTAAGTCATGTTCAATTCTTAGAGCTGGATTCGACTGACATTGCTCAGGGCGCGGGCCTTCAAGATGACTGTATTGTGTCGAGGCTCATGGAAGAGAATGTAAATGGTCGCCTTACCGATGAAGAAGCCATTTGGTCCGCAGGTACAATCTAGTAAGTCGCTGCCCTAACCTTATTGACCTTTCCATTGGAGAACCAAATAAACTCACTCTACTTAGTATCGGCGGCTCAGAAACAGTCCGTCCTCTTGCGTACTTCGCCCAATGCGTAGAGAGGCGCCTAACTATTCACCCTTCTTCAGACACTTGGCGTCATGATGTGGTTCCTTTTGGCCGTCCTCATCTCTCCATCAGTCCAGAGGCGAGCACACGAAGAACTGGACCGTGTCGTAGGCCGTCAGCGGATGCCCTGTTTCACAGACTTTGATAACCTCCATTATATACGCGCCATTGTCAGAGAAGTTCTGCGCTGGAGACCCGTCAGTCCGGTCGCCCTCCCTCATCGTCTAGAGAGACACGACATTTATGAAGGATATGATCTACCCCAAGGATCAATCTGTATCGCTAACGTTTGGTACGCACGGCCGTCATAACTCTGAGCTCTTCCTAATAAGAACTCTTATGTCTGCGCAGGGGTCTCAATATTGATCCTGAAGTCTACGGCGACGACGCACATCTTTTCAAGCCCGAGCGTTTCTTTGATCAAAACGGCCAACTTGTCAAAGCTTACCCTCAAACCGTGGATACAAAGGGAGAAGGTCATGTTACGTATGGGTTCGGGCGAAGGTAGGCCGATTAAAACTACAATTCATCGTCTCTTCTCTCTTCTTATCTCCAATCACAGGCTTTGTCCCAATAATAGTCTCTTCATCCAAATCGCTTCCATTCTATGGGCGTTTGATGTCCTTCCAGCTGTGAAGAAGATTGGGGATGAAGTAGTCGAGCTCCTCCCGGATGCCGATGCCAGCGTAGCCAGAGGGCTTATCGTGTAAGTCTTCTTTCATCAGGTCTACAGCCTTTCCGGGTCCTGATCTTCGGTGACCATCAGATATCCTGAACCGTTTGAGTGCAAGTTTGTACCTAGGTTCAATGATGTACCTCATATCGTCGAAACAACGAGAGAGGCACGCAACTCCTCAATATAGATTACCTTTGCTTCTGGAATCGCAGTCCTTGGGCGACCTAAGTACTATGACCTGTGACAATGATAGGAATAGGATTGATGCAGCTAAATACACGGATGGCTCCTCCATAATCCAAAAGGCTGCTGAAGCAGGAGACTAAAGGTAAGTGCTGAACGGCTTCAGTTTACTAACTTTCCAAACAACCTCCTTATGCCAATCCGTAACCCATCGCGGACAACTCATACACCGCAGCCCGATCACCTCCTTCGTCTGATGGAAGATGTCATCAACACGCCCGCCCACCAGGTTCTCGGGCTTCCCAGCGAAGCGATACGCCACCTTAGCGTAGAGTTCCGTCCAGACCTCGCAGGGGGAATCCATTGCCTTGACTCCTGGCTTGTCTTTCAGGCCTTCCCAGTGCCATCGCGTAGGCTCTTGGTATGTGTAAACAGAACCAAGTAGGTCCAAGTAAGAACGATGGTAGCGAACCTACGAATATGACTTTTAGCAGGGGTAGTGGAAGGTAAGAGGTAGTGAATACGCACCCATGCGTTGAATACGTTGGGTTTCAAGGTGGATTGAATGTCTTTGATAGGAAGTCCGATCGTTTGTGGAGCGGCTTCGTCGATGATGGTCGTATATTTATATGTTGAACCTATATGAAGTACGCGTAATGGGTGCTGTGTAATGAATTCCCTGCAAAAAGTCAAACGTTGGAAACCTCGGCGTGTTCAAAGGGCAATGCCACGCACCTCAGCCTTGATTTACAGCTCTCCGACGCGGCGTAGACTTTGTACTTTTCCACCGCAGCCGTAAGCCCCGAAAGCACATTGAACGCCACGCTACCCAGGTCGGGTTGAGGTTGGTTATATGTGAACTGAAACAACAACTCGAGCACCGAGGATGGTTCGGCCAGCACAATCACAAGTGGGTTGAGCGGTGTCCCTCGCTCATGTAGATTCGTGTCGTTGTTCTTCAAAGGAGGTGAGTAGGCCGATAGGATATTAGAGTGCATTTCGAGGTTCTTCTTGTGGATTTTGAAGTTGACCAGGTCCGAAGACCGACAGGTCACACCAGCATCGGCGCTGTTGACTACGAAGGGTTAGCGTGACTAGTCCGATTACAAAGGGAGCGATTTTCACTTACTCACAGCGAGTAGAAGTCTTGTCCATCGACATCCGGCTGTGGTTGTCCTGCTGGGCAAGGACCAAGGGGTATGACTTGTGACTTGTGACATCTTTGCACGGGCGTTCCGGCCCGAATTTAGGCACGAGGGACTCCGCAACAGTCCTAACGCCGACAGTCATTGAACCTACCACTTGGTTCAAACTTTGTCAGAGTTACTCTGGTGTGCGTTCCCCTCGCATGGATTGTGAGATGATACTGGACCCGAATGCTATCATCTTTCCAACCCGAAGTAGTCAACCTTGGGCACCGGACTGATTTCCACAAGGTTTCAAACTTTCAATAAGGTTTCCATCAATCCATGTGAAGATAAAAAAACGATAACGTCACTTGCTGGATGCCATTACTATCGATTGGCTCTCAAAACGCCGTCTGATCCATTACAGACAGCTCGTACGTGAGCTCACATTTTTCTTTTTCTTTTTCTGACAATGTGTGGCCAGGCGAGTCGGTATCATGGTAACATGTCTTCTCACCTACGAAGGTTCGCTATGATCTACTCACCACGACACCTACGTCATGGTTTGAGGTGTGTCTCTTCACCGCATCGGCTGCAGTACTTCAAGCTCAAGCTTCAATGGGGACGCTTCGAACAACGGTTTTGCGCCACAAAAGTAGCAGAGTGGTGCCGTCACTTCCAACGGGGATACCTTCTCAATCCACCTTCCCTCGATCCACATGAAAGTGTTCCACAGCTGAAGCTGAAGCGCTGAATATTGAAACCAGGCTGTCAGGCCGAGAAGTACAGCTTAGGTTCCTCTAATCGCTCCCGAGTTCCTAGGATCCATAATCGCCCTATCGTCTGTGTATGATGTCTTCATTCAGCGATCCAACCCCGTCTACCCTCAGCGATATCCTTCTGTGACTACTTGGCGCAAAATTGATGTCTCCGTAATTCGAAGCGCGTTTTCTGGCTCAATGGACCTGCCGCCCATCGTGTTCGTTGTGATCGTATCTGCTACTTTCGGAATCGTACCTGACGTTTTCTATCGCATCTTCAAAGACGCTTTCTCGCGAACCCAACAGAACTGCATCCTTGAAATTTTCACGCCACGCCTCGCAACCATGCTCGGTCCTTTCACCGCCGATGACAATTCTTCCTGAGGATTCTTGAGTGATCATTCTGGTAAGCCCAGAAGGTTCTAATCACAAAGACGTTGCCTGTAGATAATTTTCGAGGTTTGACGTCATTGGTCAACCGAGAAGTACGTGCAATCATTACTGGGGTGCTACGGCGGTCACCGCTTGATTACAGCAGAGATTCAAACCATCTCATGGCGGAGGTAAGGATTTATTCCCTCCCGCTTTCGCCTTTGGCTGGCTTATCTTGCTTCTTTGAACCTTACTTCGAGCGGTCGCGTTTCTGTCGCGGTGATTCACAAATTGCCCTTGGAAATTACAGCCAGAAGGTCTGGCCTTATAAAAGGCGAACTATTGGTAGGCAATTCTAACAAGTCACATCGTCTTCCTCTGAATTTGGCCATGACAGTTGCCTCTGTACCACTTCCATCCCACTTCACCATCCCTGACCTCTTTGTGGAGTGGCCCTTCCAAAGTGATCCCAACCCTGATCAGTCCATTCAAGACGACTCTCGGCGTTGGGTCGAATCCTACCATATTTTATCGCCAAACGCTCAGGACAAGTTCAATCGTTGCAACTTTGGTCTCCTCGCCGCTTCCTTCTACCCAAACGCACGCGAAGCGCACTTCAGGGCTGGCTGTGACTTGATGAACCTCTTCTTTATCATTGAGGCATTCACCGACGGCAAAGGGGCTGATGAAGTTCGCGGGCACGTTCAGGACATCATGGACGCTTTGAGGTAGTCTTCTTTTGCGTCAATCTAGCGATTCCAAGCCTTTCCCTAACTGCCGATGAATTATTGTAGAAACCCCTCGAGCTTTCCTCTAGAAAGGGAAACGGTTCTCCGAACTATCACCCGATCGTAGGTTTCCATTTCCATCCCAACCCGCCGTTCCTCATCGAAATTCCTCTCTAGATTCTGGACGCGTGCACTAGGAGCTGCTTCTGGCTCGTCTGCCGAACGTTTCATAGCTCATTTCGACACATACACGTCCGCCGTCCTTCAAGAGGCTATAGATCGCGACGAGGGCCGTATCCGCACATTCAACGAGTACATGTTCCTTCGTCGCATGACGATTGGCTTCTATCCCTCCGCCGACTTCTTCCTTCTGGGCGACCACATCCCAGACAAGCACATCTACCATCCTGCGATTACCAGCTTGGAGCAACACGCTATCGATATGACTATCCTAGGGAATGTGAGTTCTCGAGTTCTCTTCCCGTGAACAAATCCACATACTCAAATGGATTGATCTCCCCAAGGACATCTTCTCTTGGAATGTCGAGCAAAGCCAGGGAGAGGATTCGCACAATTCCGTCTCTGTTATCATGAACGACAAGAATCTCTCCCTGCAAGAAGCTCTCGACTATATCGGAAACGTCTATTCTGCCATTCGCACCCAATTCAAGCGCGAATTCGACGAGCTTCCTTCTCTCGACCCTGACTATGATACCCTTATCCGAGACTATTGCTGGCATCTGGGTAACTTGGTGGACGGTAACAACAGGTGGTCCCACCACAGTGAGAGATACTTCGGAGCTGAAGGGAGAAACATCTTGAAGACGAGACGCGTTGAATTACTTAGGCCAATAGCAGCTTAGCTGATTGCAATGGCCACGGGTTTCGCATGTTGGTCGTAATGTTGCTTGAAATAGATGCTGCGCTCGCTGATATTTTTCGTGCGAAGTAGGAATCCTCACAAAATGCGGATGTATTTTGTGACGGTAGGCACTCCTCCGGGCATCGGCGTCGGTCATCTTTAACCTGACTTCTGGTCTACCCCAGAACCTTAAACCTGTGCTCGCCCTCGGGCTTCGTAATAGTACCAACGCCGCCTTCCAAGTTCCCAACCGCAGGAGATTTGGCCTAACCCACATATCATCGAGAGTCTTTCCGAGCAGTCTTGCGGTCTTTTCATCTACGCGTCTACGATACTGAAGTTCGTCGCAGATGAAGACTGCAACCCAATCAGTCAGCTCGACGTAAGGACTAGTAGTCCTTGAGCTTGAGCAACGGACGCCAGACAACCACGATATGTATATATGGCTCTCTCGATCGCTCGTACAAGGACATATTACTTTTGGCCCCCAAGTCTAAGTACCAGTAACCAGTATTGGACTAAAGGTAAACTACGCACTGACGCAAAATAATGTAGGGCATTGACAATCCTGGAATAACCGATCTCGAACCAATGTGCCTCTTGGATGTTCCATCATCCCAGGCACACCCGGACAACTCTTCGAACGTTTGCGTGATCCGAACTACCTATGGATGAATAGGCGGCGCCTCCGAAGACCTAACCACACCATCGAAAACGCCTGTGTTCTTTTTCGAACCGATAAGCACCCCACGCAGGCAATCACCATGCGTTAGCAGTGCAGAGAATGACCTGCCGGCGACTCACCGAACCAGCTGCCCCCAAGATCGGATCGGCGAATCCTGAGCAGACCGTGACGCGTGAGGCGTGAAATCTAGTCAGTGACACCTCGTCTGTAACTAATATGGTCGGCACCGCTGATGGCTCTCCCCCCATAAGTTCATGCACTTCGAGTCTCCACCGGAATGGAGACAGCGACGTGCACAACTTGAACCGCGCAAATTTCAAGGAACTTCGGTCGCCTTTGTCGTCGCACTCAATCTTTAGAGTGGAAAGCTTGATGTAGTCCCGGTGGGTATCCATAATGTCGTACTCCAGACTCGTCGAACGACATATCCTTTAACCCACCCTTCCAAGTCCAAGTTTCGCTATGCCAGAGCCACTTCGCCTATCCACCCCATTCCAGCCAATTTTACCCTCCCCGATCTTTCAAGGGATTGGCCATTGACCAGCGGTCCCAACCCTGACCAACTTATCGTAAACGAGTCTGCTTCCCGGGTCGAATCCTATGGCATATTCTCACCAGCCGCTCAAGAGAGCTTTAATCGTTGCAATATAGGTCATTTAGCCTCCTTGGTCTACCCCTACGCTCGTGGAGTGCACTTCAGGGCGTGCTGCGACTTCATGAAGCTTGTCTTTGTCATTGAAGCGTTTACCAACGGTAAAGATGCTGATGAAGTCCGTCAGCGCGTTCAAGGAATCATGGATGCTCTGAGGTGATCTACCTGTCGTGGAATCAACTTAACCCAGACTCCAACTTACAACGCCCCATAAGAAAGTCCTCCCCCTTCAAGATGCTCTCGACCATCTCGGAAACGTTTACTCAAGCAATGCATCAGCGCCCAATTCAAACGCGAATTCGAAGAACTCCTGACTTTGGACCCGAAATACGATCCACTTATTCGAAAATACTGTTGGTACCTGGGTAAGCTTGTCGACAGCAACCTCAAATGGTCGCACTACAGTGCGAGGTACTTTGGAACCGAGGGAAGGAAAGTGCTAGAGACTATGCGTGTCACGATACTTCGACCTACAGCAAACGGAGTCGTTGTCTCAAAAAGGTCATATTACATAGCTGCAATGTGTGTCGACAGCATGGTATGGAGTCTACTCGGACTGCGGTACAGGGTACCAAGCGAGTCAGGTATGATGCGTACCAAATGCTAGACGTCGATAGTTTGTTTGACGTTTAACCTTGACTCTCAAATCATATTATCAGGGGTCTCCTCGAGTCTCCTAAGTATTGGAATGTGAATTCTTTGGGCGCTTGCTTCATCTCTCATTTCTCCGATCAACTTCAACGCAACTTCAACGCCTATCGAACTACAGAGTGCACTACTTAGCTCTCAAATCTAACGCCGTAGGCATCTAGAATCTCAACATGGACTCAAAATTCGGTAATAAAGTACGTGCTGTATGTCCACGCCTCATTGTAACAGCTCCTTAGCTTCACCCCTCACAGTGAGGACGGTTGTCTAAATAACCAAGAGTTCTGTCAGAAATCACCGAGACGAGGAATATAACACAACTTGTCGATAAGGCGTATCCGCAATCATGCCAAATTTGCAAGAGGAATCCATGTTTCTCCCCCGGTTTCCATGGACTCTTCTACCCATGATGTTCTTTCAAGCCATCAATCCATTGGTTTACTTCCGCAAGGTACATCTCCACGAGCCTTCTGTCTTTCGCTCCAATAACGGTGTCCCAGTTTCAACCAATGAATTGAGGAAGCCGTTGGCTGTTGGGTTCATGGTGGAGCACTGCATGGTCGCTACTCAACCGACGTCAATCGACTCGAAGATGATGGTTATATCACATACCATCAGACGGTGTCCGATGTTGGAGCTCAAGAATGGTATGTGATATGTTGTTCTCATGGGCTTGGAGCGACCAACTGATAGGGAAAAAAGACGCCCACAACGACTGTATCCGGTTAACATTATCGACACAACTCGTCGTGGAGATGTCCAAGTTCAGTCACGACGATCAACGTTAGCTCCACTGCCCTTTGCGCTTCTTCGTTGGGTCAATGAAATTAGTGAGGAAATTATACCATCCACCTGATCCCGTCGCAATCCTCAACAGCTTTCATTTTGATTTTCACTAGTTTCCATGCTCATCGCAGCCGGCCTCCACGTACGAAGTATGTCTACCATTCATTCCTTCTATTTTCAACGGACATTGATGTCGTATTTTTAGATACCATCGCCTGCTCATGATTGTTCGTGAGAGGAAGTCGACTCCACCGCTTACCCTGCGGCTCGATACCATGCAAATCACCTAGTATAAAAGTCCCAGAGCAGAGGCCTATATCCCCAGCCCAGCTCACTTTTCTTCTCCACCTCCTTCACCTTCTTCGTCCTTCAGTGCAGCGCACTTTCCTTTCTCTTCAACCCCATCTTCTTACCCGAAAACTCTCTTCTTAACCCTTTTTTTCTTTTTTAAAATGCAACTCTTCGCCCGGTTCATCCCCCTCGTTGCATTGGCATTGCATGTCAATGCTCATGGTGTTATCACCGCTGTTACCGGTACCAATGGTGTAACCGGACAAGGCTTCGGAGTCGATGCGAGCACACCTCGTGATGGTTCTCGCCGTAATCCATTCCAGGTAAGCCCCCCCGGTCCTTCTGCGAATATGATCAACTCATCAAATTATGATACATTTTCTAGCAAGACACGAGTATCATTCGTGATCGCGAAATTGCTCAGGGTACCGCAGGTGTCTGTGGCAGGACTCTTGGTGGTGGAAACAACGACGTCCAAGCTCAGATGAGCGGTGAGCTTCCCTCTTTCAGTTACGGTCACAATAGCGCTGATATCTCCTTTTCTTCCCCCCAGCTGCCTCTGCGGCAGGACTCCCTTCTGCAGCCGCAGACGGTACCATTACAATGACCCTTCACCAAGTCAATGGAGATGGCGCAGGGTAAGCGCAGTAACTCTTACCTTAACATTTACTATCCCATCCTAACTCGCTGCTTCGGTTAGCCCTTATACCTGCCAAGTTTCTGCTGATGGAACCGGTCAAGACTTCGTTCAGATGACTGTTACCCAAAACGTCCCCGGTGTGGCTTCGCTCAGCTTAGCTAAAGCCAAGGATATTCCCCTCGTTGCCCGTAAGTATATTTAGCTTCGATTTTCTCCTTTGCTTTGGGATTCTTACGTGTTGGACAATAGAAATGCCCGCTGGAATGGCATGCACGGGAGGTCCTAACGGCGACGCTTGCCTTGTTCGATGCAGGAACTCAGCCATCGCAGGGCCATTTGGAAGTTGTGTCGCAGGTTTGATCTTCTCTTTTCTGAATCCTCCCACCCTCAAACTGATCGACATGCCCTACTCCAGTTACCAGCGCAAACAGCGGTAATGCTGCTGCTGCCGCCGCTGGCACTGCAACGAACGTCACCGCCACCGGCGTCGCACCCGCAAACGGCGCTGCTGCCTCTGGCCTCAACGGCGGTGTAGCCCTCAACGGAAACGCGAATGGTCAACCTGCCGTTGGTCAGAACGGTGGTGTCGCTGTCAACACAAACGCAAACGGTCAAGATGCGGTCGGTCAAAATGGCGGTGTTGCTGTTAACGGGAATGCAAACGGCGCCGCTGCCTCTGGCCAAAACGGTGGTGTCGCTGCCAATGGTCAAGCCGGTGTTGGAGCAAACGGTCAGGGTGTTAACGGTAAACCCGGTGTTGTCGTTGGTTCTGGTAGCGCCAATGGTGGGACTGGTACTGGCGGAGCTGCTGGAAATGTCCTCGGTGGAGCTGGCGCCGGTGCAGGAGGTCTCGGTGGCGTTCTCGGAGACCCAGTCGCTCCTGGTGGTATCCTCGACAAACTCACAGGCGGTGCTGCAGGTGGTGTGGTTGGTGCTCTGACCGGCGGACTCAACCGCCGCCAACAAACCCAAACTGGAAACAAGAAGGGAAAGGCGGTTTTGCCGAAGGAACCTCAACTTCAAGGTTGCGAGGCCGATCTCCAAGCTGGTAAATTCACAATCCCGGATGTTCCTCTCGATGAAGCCGATGCTGCGCTGGCGGAGGACTTGGAGCGTAAGAAGAGGGAGATGAGGGTCAGGAGGTCTAGGATTTTTGGGAGGCAGGCTTCGCGTGACGTAGAGGAAGGATGCGATGAGTGATTTCGGGACATGGCTTGAAGCATGCTTTTGTAGCCAACATGGACCTGGACTTTTAGATCAGAAGTAGGATGTTTGTATCGTCATAAGAAGGCAGCTGCGTTGATTGACCAGCCTATTGAGTCTGACAAAGCTCGTAATCCCAGCCGAAGAACGGCATAAACAAATAAGTTGGCGGGTCCAAGGGAAGGGCTCTACTCGACAATATACACATCGTTTTCCCAATCCTGCCACCATTCTTCTCCCACTGGACACCTCCATTGCACTATCACAGGCTTCAAGTCCGCGTTTCTATACCACCTTTCCGACGGTCCTTTCTGTACATGGAGAATTGCAGGCCGCGACTGCGGGATCTCGCGTTGAACTTCGATCCACTCGAGAAGTGGTAAGTGATCGAGCATGTACGATATGAACTTGCTGCCTCGATCCGTACTATCATGAGCAAAGCGGATGAAGCGGATGATATTTGATGATGAGAGGTTCGAGAGGGCGGAAGGGAGCTCATATAGCCATGAACCGTAAGCACGCTGAATTGCACATCAGAACGATCAGTCGCGTAGAATTTGAAGGAAGAAAGACTCACGTTGAACTCTAGGAACTCGACATTCGGAAAACAATTGATGAGGTTCTCAATTCCCCATCCGTACGAATGATCGCACATCAAAACGCGAACACCTTGATACTGAAATCCAGCGGGGAGGATGTCCGTGCAGCCGCTGAGATGGTCTGTCCGAATCTTGTCGATCTTACGCGTCCCTGGCGGTTGGAGGATCTTCAAGACGGACTTGAGGTTACCTCCAAAGGTCCGGAGGTGAGGTAGCGCATCTTCAGGAATGTTAGGAAGTGTAAAACTCGTGTCGAGGTCGAGGTGTTGAACACGATCAAGAGAAAGGATGAAGGATAGGAATGAGTCTGGTTTGAATACGGGAATGCGCACCCAGGTGAACCGGTCGATGTGTTGGAGGTTGTTGGATGAGTAAAGAGCTTCTTCGAGCTCGTTGGACTGAATTCTACGACCGGGCTCACGGCGGAAGATCAGAGATCGGAGGGCCGGTAATTGAGGAAGGGTTGATGTGAAGTGATTCATCTTCGGCCACTGCGCCCCATCTATGAGGAAAGATATCGCGATATGTTTTACCATACCCCGCCGCACGACGTCCGCTGAACCAAGATTCTTGGGGAAAGACTCTATCGACCTGGGTGGATAGATGGCGATTGTACTATACAGGATTGGTTCAAAGACATGATAGAAACCATGAGAAACGAGGGTGAGAGCATGGAGAGTAGAATGATCGCTGTAAACGTTGATATACTCTCCAACGAGCTGCCAGATCTCTGGAGGAAGGTGAACGGGAGGCATCAGAGGGTACAGCAAGGACGCAGGAAACCTTTCGTGTAGGTCAGAGTAGAGGAGTGTGCCAAGACCTTTGTGGACACCATCCGGGGTTCATAAATTCGTTGAGTAACCGACGTCCGATCGAATTTGCTTCCGCCACAATGGTTCATGAACGTAGTTCTTACTGATCCTTCGTATCGCGGCGTAGGCATTGAAGCTGGATGAGATTTTTGGGCTTGGAAGCTGCTTGACTCCTTCCAGTTCATTTTCCAAGTATATAGCTCATCGATTTCAAAATTCAATAGCTATACAAGCCTTACGTCTAAGAAAAGCTTTGGAAAAGCTCAAGCTATCAGGCCTATCCGGCTCAACTCCACATACTCAATTGACAAGCAGATGGCATCACAATGGTGCTGTATTTCAGCCTTCAAATTTCAAAGCTGGTTTCCGAAATCTACAAGATATGGCAGGCTCTAGCCACGTCTACACGTCTCGTCTGTTGAACCTCCACCCCCTTTGTGCCGAAGTATCTTTTACTGTGGTGAGACCACATGAGATTACCGGTGACAAAGGTACCCAAGCTTTCGCAATAATCTTTGATAAGGTCATCGTACTCTGGATCGATAGATGGGAGGTTGTTGACTTCCTTTAAGAACTGCTGGCTGACATTGAAGTAGAGTTCGCCGGCCTGGTCCATGGCTTCCTGGAGGGAGGAGCGTCTCTCTCGCATGATGACAGTTATGAGATTATGGGCATCTTCACCGCGGGCCTGTTCCTTATTCCATGAATATATATCCTATACGACCCAGTGCGGCATTAGTGCAGGTCATCAACGCGGAATAGTTGAACGTTGATCTCTTACATTACTGAAACTGACCAATCTCACTGTGCATTCCTCTAGGCTCTTGACCGCAGGATGGCGGAAGTATTGCTCAGGAATCTGGCTATCCAGGGATAGAATGATGAGGGAAGGATAGGTGCCTGACGTCTCAGGGCGAAGCATCAGATACTCGTCAACACTCCGAAGGTAGCCAGTGTCACGATCATCCGCTTCTTGGATGACAGCGTCGAGGTACTTCTCACAGTGAGCAATGAAGCGCTCAGCTGAGGACGGGGATGCAACTTCGAGAGCATGCTGCCAAGAACTGCGCAGAATTAGAACGGTATTATTGATTTAGTGGTGGACTAGAAGAGATGATTCAACCTACCATCGGGTCATGGCACCCAGAATGCTGTCTTTGCCACTAGGAACTGTCCAAGGGTATCTGTGTGAACAAGCGTCGAGGAACAGAGTATAAGCCGTAGAATGATTGAGATAGCATGGAGAGTTTCTCACCTAAGCGCGTTCATGAAATCGCTGACATGTTGGCGAACTTCATCGCTGCCCTTTCCGTCGGTGAAGAGCTCTATCAAGAAGAAGATGTTCATCATATCACAGCCAGTCCTGAACAGTTGTCCCTGGGCTTGCGGGTAAAAGCACGCGGATAAGAGACCGTAATTGTCCTGGTTGAACAAAGCTTGGGCCCGAGGGGGGAGTATTTGATATGATTCAACCCAGCGTGCGGATGTATTGATGGTAGACTGGTCGGGATTGGGGATACACTCGTACGGCCACCCAATGAAGAGGTCGGGGATGGTGAACTGGACTGGGAGAGAAGCCGGTGTGTTTGAGGCCATGGGAGAGAAGGGATTGGGTAAACGTTTGCTTGGATATAAGTATGGTAAGATAGACTTGAGGCCACATTGCTACGAGATAAGCCGGTGACATTTGGGTAATAAAAAAGCCATCATTGTTCCCAGATATCACCAAAAAAACAGCCTAGACATGGTCATGCACGGTGACAACGTGTCGATATACAAGATACCATGACATGCTGTGAGACATCGATGCATCACCGAAGAAGAACTGCGATTTCCGAGGTCAACGCAAGGGTTCGGTCAGAGGAGTGGTGTACCGCATAACAGCAATATCAGCGGGGTCATATGGGACCCATTTGCAATCCCACGCGCCATGAATATCTTCGTAGTCGTTTCCGGCCTGGAGGTGCGTATACATAGTACATCAGAGAGATGTAACTCGAGTAACTACAAGAAAGTCAGCCACGTTTCGGGTCAGTGATGGGATATGACCTCAAGAGTACTGTAAATACGCACTGACGTTAGCCTGGTTTTCGGTCCCAGATGCTTCGCCCATTCGATCTAGAGTATCGCGCCGCGCTCTGAGTCACTCAGGGTACTGGTGCATGACTGAATTCCCTGCCAGAAAGTTAACGTTAACTGAAAACGTGTCCGGGAAAACAACCTCGAGCGTGTCTTGTTGCTATGTTCAGACTGAGAACAGTCATTCTTCAACATCGAGTACATGCGGAAGGTCATCCATTATTAACAACTGAGCCCGCTACAAGAGACAATTTATTTGGGGCTGATTTGGGGCCGTAGACGATTAACTGGGAAGGCATGAGAAAGGGTGGGGGCATGTAGAGGAAAATGATGGTGGACCCCATATGTCCAGAGGAAGGTGGATGGGGGGTTTCCAAATCATTGAGGCACGGACGTCTGGAGTGATCGAATTCGGTCCCGTCGAAGCGTTATAGAACTCTCGGGTGATATCTTGTTTGCATTTAGCGTTCCAAGTGCTTTCCGACGCCGACAGAACCCGCATCCAAACCACGAGAGGAGGATACACCAGATCGACTGGCTAGGAAGGGGATCAGTTCGGGCAGCGTCACCAGATGCACACAGTTGACAATAAATGAGTCGACATGGGACGTCCTGGCCTTGCATCGTATCCACAAGCGTAAGCTTGCCCTCAGCGGTACTGACGCTAACGAATTTCTGTATGTAGGCATCGTCAAGGGGGAACTGCAGATACAGCACCAAAGTCTTGACAGGGTCCTTGTATTGCGGAAACATGAACGACGGCACAACGTCGATGATTAGAGGGGATCCAAGTTGATGATGTTCATTACAGATACCTGGCGCGTCGTGCCTGATGTCATCAATCTATTCGGGAGAAACTATCAGTGGTCAAGTGGATGGCCCAGAGATCCGGTACACTGACCCTATGAGTGGAGTGGGGTCGACGCCGTCGGAGGGGTTTGATTTTATCGGTGTCGCCGCCATGTACAAGGTAGCACGCTTCTTCAAGACGACGAGAGGCTTCATCGCAGCCTTCGCCGTATTTTACAGGCAAGAAGATGTTGAGGAGCGATACTACACAGTAGGCTCTGTCCTCAGGTACGCCAGTTTCGCGTCTGTGTAGCCAGCTTAGTACTTTTTCCAGATCAGAGGCGTCCGGCTTGTACCCTACGAGGTCTTTCTCCTCAATACCTTGGGTTGCCAGTTTGTTCAGTGAAAGATAATAGGCATGAATTTTGAGTAGCCTACCTGACGCATTGAGAACACACTGTCTAATGAAGTCAGATCGCTCGCCCTTTTGATTCAGCCACTGGTGTCTGGAAACGTCTGACGGAGAGTCAAGCTTGCGGATGATATCGAAGGGTGAGGTGGGATCGACTCTGGTCCAGTTTCTGAAGTAGAAAGCCATTCCCCCAGGTGCTAAAAGTTCTTGCAGCGTCCAGCCCCGTGTGAACCAGCAGTCTCGTTCAATATCCTCGAAAGTGTCCGTTTCTGCAAGATGGACAATGCAAACATGGGCGTTGCGATACCAAGTGAACATTGACGGTATCGACGCGTCAAGTTCTTCTTGGTCCCGTTTGTCGATGCATGCGGTATCGATCCAGACGTAGCGACATTTATACTGGGAGCCGGCGATTTCACAAAACTTGATGAACTTCCTGTGGTTGCGTTCGTCGACTCTCCCATTTTCAAGCTCTTCAAGCGTCAGTTCATGGCTGCCCCATCTGTGTGACAGGATGCCATACGCCCGGACAGCACGTAAGCAGCGCTTTCGTTCTTCATTGATACTTGCAGGTGATTGACTCGATATCTGGGCGTAAACCGTCTGGGATATCTGCCTGGTGTAGACATCGCGCTTCACAAGCCGTTTTAAGTGAATATCGTACAGCCTGAGAGGCCATGTCTCAGTTAACCTGCGAACAACTGAGTCAACGCGATATATACGGGGCTGAAAGGATTTTTCCGTTAGTTGAATATTTGATGCCTATGAAAGCTAGAAAGGACTCACGTCCGACATGATGGAAAGAGAAGAAGAACTGGCGCCTACGCGCGGTTGCCTCGCCGTTTTAGACGTCGAGGAGGCCTCGTGGACCGAAAGGGTGTGGCGTCCGAATCATAGGAAGGCTGCTCACATTACTTACATAGATATCTTCGAAACCACTGATCTGGGTACATACCATCTGGTACCATCCAGGGTTTATAGATTTGTTGAGCAATCGATGTTTGCATGGCTACACCTCCGAACTGTGTGTATATTTGGCATATTTGGCAGATACACAATGTGGAGTAGAATCTTGTAAAATGAACAAGACGTTATGAGAGTATGATCTACGATGCCGGTCATTTTAGAACGCTCGCTCATATGTACCATGACTCACCATATGTATAGAACTCTCAGAGCTCTTGATCTGACATCCAGACGATCGGTACAAGCTTCTGGAGTCTTTCCAGCGATGCCTGAGATAAGGTACACGCGCTCAGAATTACCACCTGTACAGGCAAGTATGTACGCCGGCGTTCTTTCAGAATGTCGACTAGCAGTTGATCATTCTCATTTTCATGGTCGCTTCCATCATGGCTGAAAGCAACGTTATCAATTCCAAAGGCCGGGGGCTTCGGGTTATCTGCTCTGGAAGGAACTCAATGCAGCATCTTTGGGATGTGCCGAACTGACATGAGAAACATCGACGCATTGGATGCTCTGGAGGTTGACCAAGGCCCGCAACAGCCATCTCGATTCAACACCGAGCAAGGAATTGATGTGAAGATTCGTCAACCTGGGAAGTTCGGGGAGTTCGTCCAGGGGAAGAATGTGGGATAATTGCAGGAAGCGGAGGGAGATCATTCCTTTCCATGGAATACCTTTGGAGATGAAAGCGTCCTTCGTTGAGAAGATGCGTAGCATGGACAGAGCGTGGAGGGAAATAGAAGCAAGCAGACTTTCTTCAACGTGGGTTTCCATGGCACCTTCCATGCCGACACTTGCGGGTGCAAAATTGTCATCGACGAAGATATCCAATTCACTGATGCGAAAGCCAACCGGCTCCATGAATGGTCTGGCGAGAGGTAGTTTGGATGTAGAAACGATGACGTGAAGAAGTGCAGACTGGGAGAGTGCAATCATCTCCGAAGAATGGGTCGGTTCCGATGCCAAAATTGTTGACCAAAGGTTCGGCGTAGACCGTGCTACTCGTCTCCAATATTTGCAAACAAGGGCAAGGGATCGTTTGAGCCGCATAATATCATCAAGGGTAGGGCATTCATAGTCACTCGGTAGGACCGCGTCATCCAATTCAAGCCTTGGAGCAGCGAGGGTGAAGATGAGCGACAAGATTTCTTCCGGAAGTTTGGCGATGGGAGTCATGGGACTAGCCGAGCTTTGCATTGCTATCTGGGTCAGCGACTTGCGCTTTGATTTTCGCTATGTTGGACCTTAGCGCGACTTCGATACAAATGATTGCAACATACCATCTGAGTGGCTGAATAAACGGTCGTGGCTCAACAAGAAGAGGTCGTGGGCACGGTCCGGCGCGGGGATGTGGGTATTTGACAGGAGCTCAGGGCCTCAGGGGCGAGACAAAGAAAACCACTACGGTGGTCGTAGGGTAGTCAAAACGTTCAATGATGTACCGTACGGCACGTACACACACGAAGAACTGATGAAGTCCGAGTAAATCATTGGGAAACGTTGGGACGCAGCGCTGGCAGAATCGTGTATAGAAGTCCGTAAAGCAAATTATCCAGGTAAAACAAGGAAGAGACCAATCAGAACCGTCTTAGTACGTACAGACGAAAGAGGTTTTGAAGCAGATGGGGTTTTTTAAACAGAAATAATGAGATTGGATATGTAACAGAAGACCAAGAGTCTGTGACCGGAGGCCTGAGGGACTAAATTAGTGGGATGGGCACCGCGAGATGTGGTCCTAGTCGTCCAATCCACCCTCAAGCGAACCCAATGTCACCGATGTAAAGAGTTCAAGAACACCGAGCATGACCCCAGAAATCTGACAACCTCTCAAGCGAACCGACTTTAGTCCCACACCCCGTCGTTGACGTTCCCTCAGTATTGCCACCAGCATTTTATAATTGTGATTCTTCGTCCCGCCCTTGTCGTTATCCTGGAACTCCGACTCAAAATCGACGCACGAAAGGGTTATCGTCAACAGAGAAGGAAGACACGGCCGGCCTCGGTTTTTACGAGAGAGCACAGCGGAATGCAGAAGAGCCAAGCCGGCATCGTTGATAGACAGAGACAGTATATTATGGCAGGCTGGGAGTAGAACTTGCCAGAGTCCTAACTTGACGCCGACGAGATGCAGTGTGAGGTTTCGAAGCCTTGCCAGGGGGAGAACCATGATGAGAGCCATATAATGGGTGTAGTAGTTGCGGCACATGGGCGAATCCAACCTAAGCAGCGGCGCTTGAGACTCTGGACCGACATGGCAATCCAGGATCAACGACAAGTTGACTGGTACTCCGCCCATTACCGAGATGACCAGACGTTCCATGGATGGCGACGGGTGCTTGGCGTACTTTGTGAAAAGTTTATTCAAGCTCACGGGTATGACCCATGGATCGAACGTTGGTAGATGGCGATGATACCTGGTTTCGACGCAAGTCGTACTCGGCATGTCAATCCGCTCAAACAGCTTGGACCCATCGAGATCATGAGCAAACACTCTGATCGTCTTGAGTCTCGGAAGACTGATACGAAGAGGCAGCGTACTAGGATCCTCCTTGTCAGAGGAGACGATGAAGACTTCGACGTCTTCGACATTTGGGATATTGACAAGACTTCGAAGAAGCCAAGACACAGGGAGACTCCGAGACGACGACCCACGGAAGTTAATGTTTAGAGTTCGCAGCGAAGCGAGTTTGGGGAGTTTTTCTTGAGGGAGGGCTTCTGAGAATTCCAAGAACGAAAGAGAGGACATCGACGCCCAGGGAAGGCATTGGGAGAGGGGCCCGATTGCGAGATCTATTGCGTGAATCCGTAATGTCTGTAACACAGCAGGAGCAAAGAAGTTAAATGACTGGTTGCCCAAGTTAAATGATGCGATATCATCGCTCTGCGACGGATATGACAAAACTTGGGCGTCGAGAACAACATCCAGCTCTCGTACTCGAGCACTGGCGGGTGCCATAACACTGTCAGCTCGAGAAACTTGGGAGGCAGGAGCAATTACGCGGAGAGGAAGTTCCTTGGAAAAAGTAAGCATTTCAGTGGTGATATCGTCCAGATGTGAAAGCAAGATTGTGGTCCACAGCTGTGGCGTTGCAAGAGCCACTCGTCGCCAGTGGCGACAGACACCACAGAGCGGCCGTCTGATGTTGATGACAAAAGAAAGGCGGACGTTATGCAAACCCGTCGTCAGTTCCCTGTCCGCCGTGGAAATGACACGGACAAAGATTAGCGATAGAACTTCGTCGGGGAGCCTGGCTACGGCAGCGGTAGCTACGGTCTTGGTGGGAGGGGCTCGCGCAAAGCGCCCTTTTACGCGATGTGTGACCTAAATTACCCGGTAAAATTCAGTCAGACGAAACCAGCAAAAGAAGCGGAACGCTTGCCATGGATGTAGATGAGGAAGGAAGAAAAGTGAAAGAATCATCACAGCATCGTTGGGACTATTTATCATGACCAGTATCGTGCAACAAGGACCGTTGTTCATTACAAAGAGCCGTTTGTTGTATAGGTCATGACAATGTAAATATAAGAATTAGGTATCGTGGCTGCTATTCGTACGCTGATGACCAGAAACGAAGTCGTGAAAAATCCCAAAGAAACAGAAAGGGGAAAAGGCGGAGAGGCGAAGAGACTACCTCTTCTCAGCGTTCTCGGCATCTCCGAGAGGAACGTCCTTGGGATCAGTCCCGTACAACGAGTCATGTCGAACAGCGACAAACATGATGATCGTGCTAGAGAAGTTATGAGTACGAGAGCAGGTACGCAGAAAATTGAGACGGCGCACCTTGCGACAGTCGCGACCCAACCAATCCAGATGAGCACCGTCCAAGCAATGTTCACCGCCCAAGTTTTATATTCGAACGGCGGGCGGTAGAAGAACTGCTCGAAGAAAAGTTTTTCACTGTACGTGACCTCGAGGCCGTTAATATAAGCGCTTTGCGTGGCGACCACGATCGTGGACATGAGCGCGCCAGCGAGGACACCGATGGTTATGAGGACAGCGAAGAAGAGCTTGGTGACGTTATACCATCTGGGGTACACGCGGCGGGGGAAGAAGAGAAGGAAAAAGAAGTCTGCGCCGAAAAGGGTTGCGACTAGGACGCAAAAGATGATAGTCACAATAGCCGCATCGATGATCGGATTATTGTGGACCTAGGCCGATACTGGTAAGGAGGCAGAGGTGGGTCAGAGGGGCTAATGGTATCGCACCTGAATGGCACCGGGAGTTAAGTTCAGATCCGGATGCATCACAGCGTAGAGTTCTTCGATGTTGGTCTGCTGGTACTCGTACTTTGATAACGAGTAAGTGGCCGTACACTCAGCAGCGAGACAAATGAGCATGGCGAGTTGGTACAAGACTAGGGGAAAAGGTCAGCATCTGAAAACGCGGCAAGACTCTGTAAGACGCACCGAAACGTTCACGCCTGAGTGGCCATCTCTTGTCAAACATGTTCTTGCTACTGAAAGCACTCCATTTCATCTCCGAAAGTTCGAATCCCCAAATATTCACCATTTTGAGGGGGACGGTCTGAGGGGGATGCTGAGGTGGTTTTGACGGGGTTGAGCACCTGAGGGTTCGAGGCAACTCAAGGATAAGTTATATAGGAGCTAGAGTGGAGAAGTGATGGAGTGCTGTGGTTAGTTCGCTGATGTCATGGTATCATGGGTAGGCTGGGACACACCTTGCGCTTCTAGTCGAGTTCTGCGGTTCTGCGAAAGGGGGATGCCATGACTCGAATCTCGGGTCACCTATTTATACATCGCGGCGGGTTGGAACGGATTTCAAGGTCTCGGTTTGACGAATTTGCACTCGGGGCTGGATGCGATGGGCGAGGACCTAGCGCACACATGAAATGCAGCGCGGATGACACAGGACGATGACTAAGAAAAAAGCCTCGACGCCATCGGCAATGGTGACAAATAGTCCCAAATCTTATCACGTCATCGGCCCATCCATCCTCTATAGTTCCGAACGATGCTCGGGGGACGGAAAGGTTCGCCCCGATACTTCAGGAAAGTAATCTGTCTTCGTCAGTGTCAAGAGGGTGATCATGAGTAATCAGTGACAGTGACGGCGTACCTCTGATGAGCTGATTCTTCGCGTTCCTCAAAAATGTAACATCAAATATTCCGTTACTCCAGGTCGAACGATCAAGTTCTGCCATATGACTGGCTAAACGTCCGAGCGTCGTGACTGATTTTTATTCTTACAAAACAGGTCTAGCTCGATAGCTTTCAGCAGGGGCAAACCAGAAGCAACTTGGGAAAGTGCACTCACAAGACGGGTGTAGATACAAGCATCGGACTCACGAAGCCTTTATGAAACCATGTTGAATTTGGCCCACGAAGAGTGCTGTCTGGGAGATTGGTGCATGTATGCCCGAAATGCATGCGTTCTGGACGTCAAGGGGGAAACGAGGTCGGGAAAAGGCGTAAGTCGATAATGCTTCGTGACCAGCGCTCTGGGGCATGTCGGGGGAGTAGATGGGAGGAAGGGAAGGAGGGAAAGGAGGAAAGAACGCGTCCGACTCGGAGGGGGGTTTTTATCCAAGACGCGTTGAAGTCACGTGTAGTGCGCTCGGACCATCCGTTAGTACCCCTGATGGACAGGTTCAGCTTACTGTCAAGATTCTTCCTCCACCACGAACCATCTGCTCAATGAAATTTACGCCATTTTGCTACACAACAGCTTGGCTTTCTCTCTGCGAAAGACACAAAGCCCCCCGTGCATACTATTCTTAAATTTGGCGATGTAATCACAACCGCAGGAAATTGGAATGTGTACAAAATGTGTATCGTTCAGACCGAGGGGACGGAAGTGGGCCTTCCCATGCCAAACCGAAGTGAGTAGGTCTGCTTTTTCCTAACCCTCTCTGCTGATGGAGTGCTACGTTCTGATCGGCGCAGGCCATCTGATCGCGGTTCCATGAACGAGTAACTTGCAGTAGATCAAACCTATGAACCTCTCGCGTTCGTCAACGTTCAACGGCGAAGTCGGCATCGTCATGACTTCTATCTCCGCTGTAGGTAGCAGCAAGTGACACAAGTTCGCAAAACTGAACTTCTCTGCTCGTGTTTTCCAGACATTTGGAAGGCAATGTTGGAGCATCGTTCAGGCTGATGTAGGACCCATCTAGTCCCACTTCGATTGAGTCGTAAAGTGAACTCAATCTTTTACTTAGCTTCTTTTGATTGGACATCCAAGTAAGGCGTCTGACCGCCATTACAGACTGTCGACGCCGAAGTTGTCGCGCCGTGGACAGAGTTTTCAGCACCAGGTGAGCTCAGCCGACTCTGGTACCCATGACCCCAAAATAATGCCATCCAATACTTAGCGTTGCTTCTATTGGAATAGCCTAGGATGTCCGTCTCCGCTTGCCGGTCTATAGCTACCTATCGTTCCTCTCCGATGTGACTTTCAGTAAATCCGTGTCCAACGACCATATTTCTACGCCTTCTTGACCGTAGAAGGCAATGTCGTCAAGGCTAGGGCGTAGCCTAGTGTAGGATGCGTCTAAATGGTAAAGTAAAAGTCAGTAGAATCACTTTGCTCTGTTGGCGCGACCCTAATGGATGATATAGGCCGTCTGACGGTGAATCACTCACGCACTCGAGCGGTCAGGCTTTTCTCCCACCGATTGTGCCAGCAAGATTCTCATGAACGTCTGACAGCCTGTGCCTAGAGCGCCGATGTCAATGTCTCATGGGTGGGCTTTTCATGCCTATGCGTGAGCTCTCTCTGCGGGCTCTGCTTCCTACCGACCCGCGATAATGGTATTCAAGCGTTGGATGTTGATCTTCTGTATGGTTACTGACAAATTGATCCTCGAATGCTGGTCCCTTTCTTGACGGATACAGTTGCAAGTTTCGCTCGAAGTCAAGATGATCCCGTTGTGTGGTATCGTTCGCCCGTCGTGTTTTCGAGACCTGTGTCTTTCCTAGCGCGGAAGACGATGTCAATGCTCAGCCCAATCTAACTCACGAGTGGCTGCAGTCGCCAAGGTGAGTAGACACGCTTTTTCTGACTCCCGCTGTGAACCTTACGGAAGGCATAGGCCATCTGATGGTGAATTTAGCCTCGCGCAGTGATTAGGGCAGCGAGCACAGTGCGACAGGTTACACATGGGACCACCAAAGCTGAAAAGTATCTCACAGACAGACCAATCTGGTCTATGAGTGAGTTCTCTGTGCGGACCCCGATACCCATGAACTCATAAAAATATTTCGATGCAGATCTTCTGTAAACGCGCTACTTGATCAGTTGCTGCATGACGGTTCTTTCCATCCGAATATACTAGCATCAAGGACACCTCCCCACAGTGTAGAGTAAACGCTGTCTCTAGCACCAAATCGATGTCGTTTGCCCGTCGTTCTCCGACTTCCATGTCGTTCCGACCATAAATCCCAATATCTACAAATCCAGGAGATGACAGATCCACGCAGATTTGCCCTCTGACCTACACGTGGATAACGGCCTTGTGAGCCAATAATAGCGTCTGTCCAATGTGAGTCATATTTCGTGTTCCATCCTTTTATCTCCTTGATTCTCAATGAGGGACCTACCTTGCTCCAGGCGACTATGCTTGAACAACTCGATACTGGGGAGTCATCCTCACGCATACCTCTGTACACTCCCTCTGAACCTCCTCCCGAATACGCGTCCACTCCGGCGTCTAATGAAAAGGTCCTTGATTTTACACCTGGCTCCAGGCGCAGGCCAACAGATACCTTCACCCGTCGTGACGGTCGCGTCTCTGTCATCCTTGACGACCAAGAACAAGGAGCTCTTCCCTCATACGGGCAAAATGCCTTCGTCAACGGCATGGTTTACTTGGGGGACTCCTCTGCCATCACCGAAGTCTCGATTAAGGTATGTCGTCAGCGTTCCCGTTCCCACCTTTCGCTCCCTGATTTCGCAAAGATTGAAGGTCATTTAGACGTCATTGTTCCATCTACTTTTTCTCGGTGTCAAAAAATCCTGAACAAATCGTGTACACTATACTCGGCGACCAGTGGGCGAGCATGCCCAACGACGCTCCAGTTCAGCTTTCCCTTCCCTTCCACGTTCATCTCTGGCGAACGAGAGTATCCAACGCCGCCGTCTTTTGACATACTGCTAGCTACTGAAGGTGGCTTGTATGCCAAGGCTCGATACCAACTGGTCGTTTCTGTGGCAAAAAACCTCAGCTGGAGAACGGTATTCCAGCAAACGAAGCTGTACGTCAAGCCAGCCTAAGTTTATTTGTCCGTCTTCTTACCCCCTCTAGGATTACCATCCCATTGAGATAC
Organism: Pleurotus salmoneostramineus; assembly: GCA_002583695.1. Lineage (NCBI taxonomy): Eukaryota > Fungi > Basidiomycota > Agaricomycetes > Agaricales > Pleurotaceae > Pleurotus > Pleurotus salmoneostramineus. The sequence continues at coordinate 102,247 of BEWF01000030.1, forward strand.
CTACCTCGGCACCGGCCAGAACGTCCGATCGTCGAGGATCCATGCTTACTCAAATCTATCAAGACAACACCCGAAGACTGGAAGCAGTTTTCTGCGAAGATACAACCCATTAAGGGGAAGCCATTCGGGGCTGTATCTGTGGAGGTGTGTTGGGCTTCTGTGATGAGACCCCAGACTAATTACTCACCCCCGCCCAGCTCTTTATCCCTTCCACACAGATATTCGCGCTATCTGATACCATCCCCATACACCTCCAGCTGCTCGGAGAGACCGAGCATCTCCTCGCGCTCATTCCGCAGCTTACACCGGATGTCTATCCAACGGAGTCATCAGAGTCATCTGGGAAGCCTCTCCTTCGGCTCTACATCATGCGTCGATATGCTGTTGAAAATCAGAATGAGATTATCCGCAGCAATACGATCATTGGTCAAGGCACCCTAACTCCCTTACCTCCGTCGGCGAGTCATCCCCATGGATGTCTTGACTGGAAAGGTGAGGTAAGGTGTGATCCTGATGCCCTCGTTGGGAGCTTTTCGACACATCAGTTGACCGTCAAGGTATGTTTCTCCGATGCGTGTTTGCCGCTCGATCATTGTCTCACACCTTTGTTCTCCATATAGGACCATATCCTTCTCACCATCGCTCCTGGCGGAGGGAAACACGCTTGCTACGAAAAACTTCAAGTCGCCGTGCCCATTCGACTGGTTACAGACTCTTGGTCTCCTGGCGCCTACGCTGTCTGATTTGGTAGCCTCATTCTCAGTTCATACACGGACAGTTTTGGTTGTTTTGGCTCTAGTTCACACCTATTCATGAGTAATGAGTATGTTACGGACACGCTGGGTATGCCTTTGCCCTTAGTTTTACTGCACGGATACCTTTGATTCATAAAATTGTTTAGATAATTAGAACCTTTGATCGTGTGGCTTTGCCATTGTCCCTTGTCATATCGCAGCGGGACCAGGTGGACCAGTAGCCCTTGTAGTGACACAGAGTGGCTCGGGCCACACCCCCACCGACCCGTTATAAAGCCATCTGTGTTCCACACCCACTTCGACCTCCCGTCTTCACTCTCCCTCCTTCAACCCGAGTTTTGCCACCAAATCTCAACATGAACATCAACTCTCTCCCTCCTGAAATATTTACCGCTATCATTCGCATGGTGGTCGTCGACACCGAGCGTGTAGGCGAATGCACCATACGCGTTAATCACCGCAAATTCGCGTGTCTCGTGTCTGTTTGCAAGCTGTGGCACTCCATCATCGTCGACACCCCCGATCTTTGGAAGCAGTTGCAGTGTACCATCCGTCCAGCTACCCTTCGTACCTTCCTCAAGCGAAGCCAAGACGCACCTTTGAGTATCTTCCGCATCGGGTACCCATATACGCCTTCGTCTCTTTCCATTCGCTGTGTTAAAGTCTTAGCCAAGGAGCTTCACCGTATCAAAGATGCCGGCCTTCTCATTGACGATCACGATTGGACCTCGGCTTCGAGACGGTTGTGCCTTGAAGCTCCCATGCTGGAGTCTTTCGACCTTCGTTTGGAAAAACCACTTGAACGGTTTTACGAAACTGACAGTGACGATGAAGATTGTGATGATCTACCCATTCAAGAGCTGCCACATGGTATATTTGGAGGAGTCAAGCCTCCTCAACTGCGACACCTTTCCCTCCAGCGTGCTAAAGTGTCATGGTCCTCTCCTTTGCTCAGCAGTCTGACCACTTTGAAGTTACACAGCCAGGATCGACCGTCGTACAGCGAGTTTGCCACCGTGCTTGGGAACATGCCTTGCCTCGCTATCTTAGGCTTGCATAGCTGTCTACCTGAAGATGGTCCTGCAGCATCACGACTACCTTCCTGCACTCCACTTTCTCTCCCTTGTCTTCGGCGTCTTACCCTTTCCGAATCAAACTCCAACCTCTGTCGCTGGTTCATGGAGTACACCAAGATGAACCCAGCTTCTGTCGATATCGCTGCCTATCAAGCAGACATGGGTGCTTGTGCTGAGTTCCTCCCCGCTGCGACGCGATACCTGACTGAGATACAATCCGTTCGCTCTTTGGATGGCTTGGAAATCCGCGCTGCCGTCGGTCCACCGTTCTCGTATGAAGACGATGTGGAGGACGATGATGAACACTACTGGAATGAAGAGGAAGAAGATGAGATCAGGTACTACTTGACCGTCAGAGTCTTTTCCAAGGATGCCCCACTAGACCCCGTCCTCAGCGTCACTTTTGTTACGAAATCCGAAGCCAGACTGGCGGTGACCCTGCTCTCCGCTTTCATCAACGGCATCGGTCAACAGCTCAAGAACATCCATTCGATCATCCTCAAGACGGACATCCCTTCCGTTCGTTTGCCAGATGAATTTTGGCTTTCTGTGTTGGATGCAAATTTCAAACAAGTTACTTGCTTGGTTCTGGCTCACTATGACACCGAGAACTTCTTCGGTGTATTGAGCCGAGCTATGGGAGACAATGGCCTACGCGGCACTGGCGCAGAGACAGAAGCTCACGCTTCCGTACCATTTAGACGGGTCGCGCACATCGTCGGCCGCGTTTTTTATACTATGGCGGAGGGTTAGTCCGGAGGTGACCCCCACTTCGGAGTGTCACACTTCAGTCACATCAATTTTCCAAGTCAGTTACCCACGCCACATTGGAGAGGTGTAAGGCTCTGCGAAGGCCCCTTTTCAAATTCATAGTCCGCTTCGGCTGCTCGGCACAGCGTGACGACTTCTTCAAAAGTTAATTCGACATCCAACCCACCTACCGTCATTCTGACACCTGGAAGGCTTAGATATAGGATACTATACTCTAGGATAATTTTTTGGTGGGGAAAAAATGAGGAGAAGGCACACTTTTCGCGAGATTACGGAGTGGGGGTCACCTCCGGACTAACCCTCCGCCATAGTATATTTAACTTTGATTCCGTCATGGAGATGCGTCATATGGCCGGATGCCCGCTCAAGATAGTTCGCCCTCACTCTGAACACTCCTACCTTATGACTTTGGCCTACTTATGAAGCACCGTAGTAATAATACTGTACTCTATTATATAGCACCCCCGGCTTCCCCTGATCTTCCAATGCATGTGATCTCGCAACCCACAACGCGTGACCAGGGCTCCTTTAGGTTCTTCAAGTTCAACCGTATCGGAATCGCAAGTTTAATATGGTATGTCATTGATCAGATATCGTACACGCATTTCATCAATTGAAGGATAGGAAAAATCAGTAGGCAAGTTGCCGACTGTACTTTCAAGTCGATTTCCATGTCCCATAGCAAAGCTTCCAAATGAAATACTGTCGCTCATCTTCATGCATGTCGCTTCGACGGTTGTGCTGGATGACGAGATTGGGCCGCGAAGCTTGAGCTACTCCCACATTAGCGCTCTGATGCGATCCAAGTGCACCCTTCCCCTCGTTTGCGCCCATTGGAGACAAGTAGCTCACTCTACGCCGAGCCTCTGGTCGACAATTTTGGTATCTGAATGGCCGCATACAGCGGAAATGATTGCGCTTTCGAAGTCTGCGCCTCTTCACATCATCGCTCCTACCTCAAAGCTACCTCTTGACCGACAACTCATGGAACAGGCGATGTCCCGCATCAAAGAGTTGGATATTTTGATCGATGACAACTTCGTGCCTATGGCCGGTCTCACTGGCATTGTGACAACTCGCCTCCAAATAGCACAGCTTGTCTATATTCCCCTGGCAACCCTGGATACACTGTGTATTTGGTCAACAGAGTATGCCTTGCTCTACAAAGGAATCCCATGGAGGAGGATGGCCTCGCTACGTGTCCTCAAATTCACCCATATCATTCCTCTGGACGAGCTCCCCCAACTTCCAGAGTTGACAGACTTCCACGTCAACTTCATGGACGGTGTACTGCTGCTATGGCTGCTTCGGAGCTTGGTTAATCTCCCGAGCATCCAATGCGTGGACGTTTCTCAGCTCAGGTCTGCACATCAGGAAGACGATGCCCTGAGCTCCTTCCCGATGATTCCGCTTTCAAAACTTCACAGAATCAAGATTATTGCACAAACCGTATCTGCCTTCCGGCTTTTCGATTGGATACGCATTTCGAAATCCACGGTCATTGATGTAGCATACCTAAATCCCCGAGCCGACAGCGATCCCAGCGCCTTGACCTACCTATCGGGTCTCAAGAACTTTATCAAGACGCGTTATAGCGACCCCTCGCTTAGCACACAGACTCTTCGCATGTCCGTATTCAAACAACCCCTTACCCATCCTTTGTTCTCCGTCTCACTTGGTCCCATGAGAGCACCCCTTCTCTCCATAACATTTTCCGCAAGAAACCTCACGACATCCGACTATGTTGAACTTTTCTCAGCGTTACCCTTGTCAAATATCCGTGAGCTCGCCTTGATCACCCAAGTAGCCAACCTTGGTCTGCACAAGTCCATACTCCCATCTTTCACCCAACTACGCGCAATATGCTGCGACGAAGGCAGCTTACACGCCCTCCATTCTTATTTTTGCGGCGGGCAAAACGAACCGTCAAACCCAGCGCTCTTGGGCCTCGGTTTCGAAAGTGTTCGCTTTGGACATGATGGGGGATGTGATGGTGAAAACGAGAACTACCAAATGCTGGTTGATATCCTGAGGGAACGCCAACGTGTGCACTTGCCTGTCCAAGTTCTTACCATGGCCCTGGGTACCATCTCTCCGGCGCCGCTGGAAGAGCTCAAGAAGCTTACACGGATCATCTGGGCAGGAACATCAGAGCTATAAGGCTCTGGGGCACGTCATTATATGTATACTCTAGTTTACTCGTTGACGGACTGTACAGGTTTATGAGTATACCCTTCCTATCGCGTATTGTAGATTGGTGGAAAACAGATCTGTTGGCATACCTCTCCGGCGTCCAAGCTGGTCTGAGCACCATATTTCGCATGGCTAGTCGCGTTCAAGCCGGCAACAAAGGGCGCAAGGAAGGCTGCCGACGTCACGATGACGAGCACAAAGATGTCAGGAGTCCCTGTGTTCGGGCGGTGTGAACATTTAGCTTTGGGGATAGACGTGATGTCCTTCGCGCGTTCGTCTTGCGTTGTCGATTCACGTTTCCCGTGTCGCCACAGAGAGGCGGCTTGGTTCTTTGAACCAACGGAAGTACTGGTCAGAGCGACTTGAGAGCGACTGGGATGATCAACCAACGGAGAAGTTGAATTTTAGGGCTGCCGGGCTGGACGCAGAGTGACTTTGGAAATCATGTGTAGATTGTGGGTCACTGGCATAAGATACTCCCAAGAAGCAGCGGGTTTCGATAGCTTTCAAACTGCGAGTAGGCGGCTCGAACCGAAAGGCCATATCGTGGTGGGATGGGACGGAGCTCCGGGCCCGGCATGCTTTACACAGGTTTTGGTGGGCATATTTATGGACACTGGCCAGCTATTCCAGTACGCTAGTCTTGGGTCCATCCCACACCACTGGAATACAGTCTTCTAGTTTCGCGACGGAACCTTTCGAAATGCTGCAGTGCGCTAGCGAAACCGATTCCAGCGGCAATCCTACCCGTTTCATCTTGTCCAAGCTCTCCACTAAAGCTTCATACTCCTCCGTTGTCTCCCCTCTGACCTCGAAATCGACCATGTTGAAACCTAACTGAGAAAGCCGCGGATTGATTGCACTCTGCGGATCATCATCCCAGAGATACTGCTCCGTGTATTTGCGGAGGAAGTCAATCCCTCCAGCGCCCATCAAGACCAGCTTTCGAACATTTGAAAATAACCGAGTCATCTCGACCCAGTCTACAGTGTACGGGTGCCTCTCCGAAGAAAAAAATTCCAAAGTGTGCACTTTTTCCATGGGGAGGGACGAGAGGAGGGGGATGTAATCCGAAATCCTGCCATGGCACAAGGGCACAGAGAAAAGAAGAGGATGATCGCTACCGTCTGCCCCAACGTCAAAGAAATCACCTCGCCGCTGTACCCATTCTTATGTATACCCACAAACAGGCTTAATTCAGAGGCGGGATGCTCTCTGTAGCGAGAAAGGAGAGATATCATTCCGAGTGTATTCGGATGGTTGTACAGGTCACGGACGTAGACGAGTGTTATCGCAGCGGCAGTTGGAAATTCGAGAGATTCGAAGATAGACGACATATAAACGTCACCACATAGGAACTTGAGACACTGCAGTCGAGGTAGGTAGACAGTTTGTGGTTGTTGACCTATGGGAAGCCGCACCATGCGATCGATAGCAACATTGACAGATTGAATACTCGGTGTATTGGAGAGGGATTCAAGGAGCCATGTGACGGTGACGCTTCCGGGGCTAGCAGCGCTATTCGAGACTTTGAGGTGCTCTAAAGATGGTAGAGGCGGGAGATGTTGGAGGAAAATGCTGTGGAGGGAGAGACACCGACGGGAGGTCATCTTGTCCAGGGGGGCGCTCTTGGATAAGATATGAGGGGCACCGCCGGTGAGAAGCGGACTCCCCACTATCGAAAGCCTTTGGAGAGACTGCGGACGAAGCAGGAAAGGCCAGAGTTCCTCATCGCTATTGTGACGTTGTAATGCGACGCGAAGAACCTGCACCCTGTCCATACACTTGGGCACAAGCTCCAAAGTTGCAAGTTTTATGGATCCACGACATGGGACCGTGCAGGAAACACCTATCGGAGTTCCCCTGGTGCGCTTCAGCAATTCAGACGCATATTTTGCGCTCCCAAGGGATATGTTGGTCCAGAGCTGAACTGTGTTGATAGCCACGCAACGCCAGCGTCGGCACACGCTTGCCAAAGCGCGACCATTTTTCAGAGAGAGAAGCACAGCAAAATCCTGCAAGTCATCGTAATATGCCTGTCCACACAGGAAAATCAGTGACAAAACCTCGTCAGGGAGTCTGAAAATCGCAGCTGATTGACTGGACCTGCTGCGTTTCTTTCCCAGGGAGAGGACAGACTAAGTATCCACGTAGATTTGAATCAACGATACAAAGTTTAGTGTGCAGATAGAGAAACGCATACGAAATTTCGGGAGATCTTCTTCAAAATGTCATGGGACATGTTGGAGACGTGGCCACAACTGTGATTGCGAGTTGGTTCGAACTTCGAACTCGGGTGCAAGCGCCCACGGCGGAATTGGACAGGAGGCATCCCTGACGGCCTCCTTGATTTGTCTTTAGCCCATCCTCGTCTGTGTGTACATTTTGTACTCTATTCTAATTCATTTACCGCATGCAAGCTACTCAAATATCTACGCTTTCACTGCTGGTCTAAAGAGCTCAACCCTCCTCGTCTTCAAAATATTTCTCCCTTCAGCTCCGAAGTACCTCTCGCTGTAGTGGGACCATTTGAGGTTGCTGTTCACGAGATTCCCTAGGTGCCAGCAGTAGTCGCGAATAATTGAGTCGTATTTGGGATCGAGGGAAGGAATCTGATCAAATTCTTGCTTGAATTGGGTGCGGAGGGACGCGTAAATGTTTCCGATGTGATCGAGGGCTTCTTGCAGGGACAAGTTTTTGTCCTTCATGACAACTGTGACAGCGTTATGGTTATCCTCTCCACGGCTTTGCTCAGCGTTCCAAGAATAGATGTCCTGAGGTTTTCTGTAAGACTGAAGTTAGGGGAAGGAAAGACGAACGCACATTTCCTAGGATGACCATGTCGACGGCGTGTCGCTCCAAGCTAGCAATGGCGGGGTGGTAGATATACTCGCTTGGGATGTGGTCACCAAGAAAGAACAGATCATTGCTCGGGTAAACGCCAATTGTCAAGCGTCGAAGGATCATGTATTCGTTGAACGGGCGGATACGACCTTCGTCTCGGTCAATGGCTTCCTGGAGGACGGAAGCTGTGTAGCTATCAAAACGAGCTATGAACCTCTCGGCAGATGAGGCTGAAGCCACCGCCAGTGCGCGTTTCCAAAAGCTAGAACAAGATGAATGAGGTACGCTACATTTTGAAGGCAATGAAGGCCTACGATCGGGTGATGGTACGCAAGACACTTTCCCCCTCTTCTGGCAAGCTCTCGGGGCATCTGATTTTTCCCAACGGTCAGAAATTAGAAAAGGTTGATAAAAGCCACAGATTAACTACCTCAACACGCCCATGACATCTTGGACGCGTTGGCGGACCTCTTCACAGCCCTTGTCGTCGGTCAGAGCCTCGATGATGAAGAACAAGTTCATCAAGTCGCATCCCGCTCTGAAGTGCGCTCCACGAGCGTTGGGATAGAACGAAGCGGCTAGAAAACCAAAATGGCAGCGATTGAACTTGTCTTGGGCTTTGGGCGAGAAGATTGGGTAGGATTCCACCCAACGCGCGGACTCCTCTTGGGTGGATTTATCAGGGTTGGGATCGCTGGCGAAGGGCCAATCCGCGAAGAGATCGGGGAGGATAAAGTGGGAGGGGTAGAATTGAGGAACAACGACCATGGCGAGCTAGGTGGAGGGGTAATGTGGGTTGTTGGAATCATCTACCAGCGTGTCGACTCGTTTTATATGACGAGCGAGAGTCAGATAAGGCTTGTTGTGTCTCAAAGCAACCTGCGAATCACCGTGATAAAAAGGTGACCACTTGAACGAAGGTTCAAAGGAGAAAGATAAACCAGAACAAAGTGTGGATGATTTCAGACCACTACCTCGTCTCTGGGGGGTGGTTTGGAGCTATAACCGGAGTGATTAGTGAACACCGTAGCAAGCCAGCGGGCTTATGCTTACTTCTCGACCAGCCAAGTGACTCCAAGGGTCACTTCTTAGACGATGCAACAGGAGATGACGCCTTCTGGGGCTTCAACGAAGGAGCATTAAGAAGGAAGCAGAATGTTGAGGAGTTATCATCGGCGATGGAAGGGTCCCAAACAGAGCTCTTTTGATTTGTGGGCACGCAGAGTCTCCAAGACTCACAGCACCATCGCTGTGTTCGTCAGAGTGTTTGTTAGAAGATACGGTAGAGAATGCCGCATACAATCCCATTAGGTGAACACACCGATCACGGCGAACATTCGAAGGGTAGAAAAATGTTTAAGGTTCGAACGTGAACTTCGACTTCGTAACGGCCAAGTACCTAATGTTGGGCAGGCAGAATCAAGCTCAAAAATAGATCATCAAAAAGGGAGAAGCAGGATGGACCACACTTACCGACGAATGATACATTAACATAAAACCTGAATCGAGCTGACTGGAAAACTCAACACAACATTGTGCTTCTACCCGGATATCAATACCAAGAGCATCGGGCTTTTCTGAGCTAGAATTCTTCGAGGTCTGGAAGGTTGGCGATCCCTAGGAGGCGTACCATAGTGAGCCCACGTAAACCAGTGAGTCCGATGTGAGTTCAGTGGCTAGAGAAGGGGTTTAGGCTAGGTTTTACACAGAAAATTGACGTACGCACCTTCGGAGGTTCGGATGACCTCCATGGCCAAAACATATCCTCCATTGTGGTCTTAGTAAGTACCCAAGTCTCCTGCGGCGTCCATGGTCAATTTCTTTCCGGCAACGTCATGAAGATGACCAAAAACACCCACTTCGGTATAGCCAAGGGGGTCCGCGATGCATAACTTTAGGTTTTGATTTGGAATGGAGACATGGGTTCTTGAGTGCTTGCTGTGTCCAATACGTTACGACTCTGAAGGGGAAGCACAGGAGCCAGCCAAACCAGCGATTCGTCCTCAAGTCCAACTCAAGTGAGTGCAGAACCTCGAAGGGAATTGACCGTTGGCGTCGTTGGAGCTGTTCGTAAGCTCGACGATCTTACTAGGTACGCGGAACTGCATCCTTGAAAGCCTGGCAGCGGTTGAAAAAATCCGATAGAGCTTGGAGAGTAGACCGATCACACCACAATGTTTCTGGGCGCATGCCATTGAGCTAGACGGCTGCTACCAGCATTTGAGTCTACCAGAGTACTCTTGTCAAGGTGAGTTCGCTAATGGAAACGCCAGCAAACAGTCACGCGTCATGGAGCGTCACGGTCGGAGTGGTGGTGTTTTCCATATCGAGTAGCCCGTCGGCATCGTCGGGATGATTCTCACGCTCTGGTCTTCCACTAACCCTCATCATCCCCAACGTCTTCGAGCTCATCGACATCGTCAACATGCGCGGCCCTCCTTCACAATAGAACGCGGTGTACTGAAAGGATGCGGGCATCACAAAGCTCACCGAGGTTTCGCGCGTCCAACTTTCATCTGTACTCTACATATCGGGCGTCGCGAAGGGGCAAGGTGAGTTTAGCAGTGGTGACTTTCATTGAGACCTGTTTAACGGCTATTGCTAGTAAATTCATCTTACTTTATGTCTGGGTTAGAGCCCAATGGGACGGTCGACGTAGGATCTTTGGTTGCGGCGGAAATCATCGCGCATATACGCAGTCTTCACGCTCATCTAGAGTAGTGAGTCCTCGCGTTCGATGTACGATACCGTTTGTAAGCAAACTACCGGACTTGTCAACATCCATCTGGGTACATCAGGCGAGCTTCTACGATTGCGAACAGGGAGGGGCGACGGCGTGGTGTGCGTTTTGGATTTAGGATCGTGTGGACTCACATAACGCTATATATTCGCAGCGATGTGTGAGTACAGTATATCCTCAATATCTTGGAACGCACTGACTTTTCTCTAACCCCCTCTAGTGGATCGTTGTACCTGCTCAAGCCCTCAAGCTCATCGCCGCGGCATCTTACCACGACAATCTAGATGTCCCACTTCCTCTGTTTGACTGTTCGCAGTCGCCTAGGTCAGGAAAGCCCTCGTTTTCGACGTGGGTCAACTGTAAAGTGCTTGATATGCCTTCTGCTCCATCCACCGAACCTGGATCGTACTCAACAAAGCCTCTAATATGCCGAGAGCCTTACCAGATATAGAACTCGTCGTGGGGCTTGGAGTCATGTCTATGCCGTCGACTGAGCAAGCAGTTGCAATCAAGGTCTTGACTCTCCTCTCGTTTCTTCGTCCTTAAATCCAGGCATTCATTGCTTCGCTACCAAGCGTCACTGGGACCACGGTTCGTCCCCTCCGATCGATATTTTCTTCGGTCCCCACTTACGCGCTCAATGTTCCAGCGGAGGTCATTATCAGCCTAATCCGACTTGCGACTCCAGACGCTCGCGCTCCCCCATCCAGTGAAAACAATTGGTGTTTCGATTTCAAGGCATCTCACATATCCGACCTTGGTAAGAGATGTCCACACTTCCTTGTTTGGGTCAAGGTCACTTACGATACTTTATGACAAGCTAGTCCTCACATCGTGCCTCTTCTAGCGCACAGGCATCCTCGTCAACTGGCTATTTCACCAATCCTGCCTTCCTATTAGTGTGTGGTACACAAGTATAACTAGACGCCACGCTGCACCGTATGGCATTACAGTGCCCTTCGAGGCCGACCCGGAGCCAGAGTTTGATCAGAGCTCATCTCTGTGCTCTTCCTTATTTTCTTCTTCCCTATGCTCCCCTTTACCGAGGTCGTCTGCGCAGACGTCATGGGCGATCACGAATGCCTTTGCCGATGTTGGAAGACATTCTACGCACGAGCATAACTAGGTTCATTTGCACATGGATCAGTTCTGTTGGTCCTCCAATGGATTCGGGAGATCATACCCTGGCGGTGGACAAACACGACGACAGCCTGGACGGTTCGCCATCTTCGACGCATTTCTGGATGCATGGGAATGTCGGGACTGAAAGGATGCACTTGTTGATCTTGCAGGTTTCCGACGCTAAACCGTCAAACACCTCTTGGCCGACTGTGGCGCAAAGGCATAAGGCGTTCGGTCCCTCTTGTGAGTTGTCCTCTCGTGCTCACCTTTTTCGAAGAGTTTTTGTTCAATCTCGTCTGGTAGGCCCTCATTCAAGGCGTTGTTTCCCGGCACTACGGCGTGTACACCGTGTATACTGGTGACGAAGCCGATGGCAGTCAGCGCCGTAAATAGCAGGAAAAGCATGGTCGATGGTGGGGTTGTAATCTGGCTTTTAGGTGAGCTTCGTTTTATTCCATGAGCCTGGGATGAACTGACGTGTTTCGTGGAAGAGGTATCATCGGGAAAGCGGCTCCCGAGCGTTTTGAGTGTGAATCTGGGATCTCAACCCACGATGGCTACGCGAGGATGAATCATTGTTCCAAGACAGCTCAATGTTGACTGTCGCGCTGCCAATTACCACGGAGCCTTTCGGCTAGTCGCCATCTTGGTGACAGCCTGCTATTAGGGTCCTGTTCAATTGATGTGCTTGAAAATACGTAATTCACTTTCTAGACACCTACAACTGCAGTTGTATCATCTAGCATAATCTAACGAAGGAATAGAGCCTCAGTTTGGAGAGGAAACCCATTGGAAGGGCTACTGGTGACTTCAGCTCGACCATCTTGACAGGAAGGCCTTGGCCCGCGCGCTGTCGGAGAACGTCCTGAAGTACCGAAAAATCGTTGGGACGAGGACTTGGCTCGTCCGAGTCGTCCCTTGTCAATGACAATGTATGTAGTTGTGGGTTAGGCATATTACCGGCGACAGGATTGGCCAGGACGGCCAGAAAGTCGAACGTATCTGAGGACTTGCAGATGAGGACTTGGATTCTTGGAAGCAAAGGAAGTGCCTGGGATAGAGCTGCAGCTATGCTTGGTGTGTTCTTCGTGGTACCAAGGATGAGGAAAGTTATCCTTTCGTATGGCAACAAAGGGCAAAGCTCCGAGTATGGACAGATCAGGCCGGGGCGATCCATCCTGAGGGAGATTTGTAATGGCTCGGATTACTTCCGAGATTC